>JAJMDW010000203.1:0-49816 GCA_030573755.1 Starmera amethionina
TTTTTTTTTTTTTTTTTTTTTTTTTTTTTTTTTCTTTCTTGCCATTTATAAGTTAAATAAAATTTTCAATTGTAGAAAGATGAGATTACAACTATTGATTAATTAACTGATTAACTGATCACTAAGAGAACAGTATAGTTTATAACACGACCAAGATTACAATACCACAAAAAATAAAGATGCTCAGAAGACTCAATCCAAAACAAGCATTCCAAAAATTAAAACTGATTCCACAACCTCCAGGCCATATCGTTGGTACAGTCAATGAAGCTGCTAAATTACCAGAAACAGATCATTTCCATGGTTCATATCATTGGAGTTATGAGAGAGCCATTGCCTTGTCCTTAGTACCATTATCCATGGCTCCGTTCATTTCTAGTTCGATTGATATGCCTCTGATAGACTCATTACTTTCAAGTCTAATCCTACTTCATAGTCATATTGGATTCCAAGCTTGTATCATAGATTATATTCCTAAAAGAGTGTATGGTGTGTGGCACAAGATGGCAATGAGACTGCTGACTTTTGGAACCACTGTCTCGATGTACGGTATTTATTTGATGGAGACTGAAGATAATGGATTGGTTGGTTTAGTTAGAGGGTTGTTTGCTTGATGAGTTTTTCTTCTTCTTCTTCTTCTTCTTCTTCTTCTTCTTCTTCCTATACATAGTGATATTATTTATTCATAGAATACTGTATTATAACAATAGTAGTAAAAGTAAAAGAAAGCATAATCGCTTATAAACGATGTGGACGAAAAAATGTGAAAAATTCATCAAACTTATTTTCTACTGCAACTACTTTAAAGCTGTACAAAGATCAAACTAAACAGACCGCCACCACCATGCCCTTCCGTTTCCCAGTCAAGTTCAAACTGCCTAACTCCAGAATCAACGCTCTTGTTCTAAGAGACCACTTCAGACGTCTCCAGTTCGCTGAGCATGAAATCACCCAAAGAGCTCTCAAATACATTGCCAGAAACACCGACCTGCCTGCCAAAGCTAGACTAGAGGCACAGCTACAACTGGCAACAATGCCTAAATACACAAGATTCACTGCCATCAAAGACCGTTGTTTCCTCACTGGTACTTCCAAAGGTGTGATCAAAGGTTTGGGTATCAATAGAGTGAGTTTCCTTCTTTCTTTCTTTCTTCCTTTTTTTCTTTCCTTCTTTTATTAGATCAATAAACTAACATTACAGGTTGCTTTCAAAAAAGGTGTTCAGCTAGGTCTTTTCCCAGGTGTCAGAAAAGCCGTCTGGTGAACTTTTACATTCTGTACATAACTTCAATCATTTACAATATAAACTTTCATTAGAGATGTAATATGTAGCTGCTTCAAAACAACAGGAATAAAGCTGGTTGATTTCCTTACGTTTTTCCCCTATCATCCTCTTTAAACACCTAAATACATACATAATCAATACTGTATGGACTGCACTCCATCAACTCATTATAAATTTTCATGTTGAAATTTCTACACTACAAATTAAAAAAAATAAACATTGAAATTTGAAAATATCAACATTGAACCTGCTTTTATTATTATTCACAGTTAAACTAAACCACATCACTTCGCAATGGGTGGTTTATCAGAGATCCATGGACTAGGTATTATAGGAGACGACTATATTCCAAGCTATGCTCAAAGAGTATCACGTCACGCAAAGAAAAAACACTCTTTAAACGCCATCTCGGATTTCTTTAGAAACTCAGAAATACCAAAAGTTGATGACGCGTTACTGATCAATGCTGTGGAAGAAATCAATGAATGGAATAGATACACACAACAGGAAATGGATGATATCGAAATCGTCTATGAAAAAAGTACTGTGATCAAATCCCATAATAATGAAGATAATGAGAAGAAACCTTTAATCAAAAATGAAAAATTGAAAAGCAAATCTCCAACTCCTGCTCCGTCTTCCTCAGCGTCTTCGATTGAAGAACATTCAAATAAAATTGAGGTGAATTACGTGCCACCAAGGAAATTATGGGTCATGTCAGGTTTATACCATAAATTAAAATCAAATAAAAATTCAAAATTTCAACTGCCTTTACCACAAGGAGAAGGTCTGCATCGTCTGAATTCTCAACAAGATTTTAAACTGCCTTGGTCCATATATGCTCCTACTGTAGCAAAAGAACGTGAAGTGTTGAAATGGTCACATAATTTAACGAAAAATTGTTGGATGGTGGAAAATCCTTTTAAAAATCCATCAAATAATAAAGGTACAAAACTTTGTGGTTGTGAAAACCAATGTGATGAGAATTGCCCCAATGTATTGTTACAAATTGAATGTAATTCTCATAATTGTTCTTTTGGTGATAAAGATTGTGGGAATAAAAAATTTCTTAAATTTTTTAATTTAATCACTTCTAAAAATAGATATGTTAATGGATTTGAAGTCGTTAATACTGGTGCCACCGGGTATGGTTTAGTGGCAATAAGACCATATGAAAAAGGTTCTTTAATCTTAGAATACACAGGGGAAGTTATAACGTTAAAAGAAGTTGAAAAAAGATTAAATACAATTTATAAAAATTCTAAAAATTATTATTTTCTTGGATTACAAAATAAATATGTTATTGATGCAGGTACAAGAGGTTCAGTGGCAAGATTTGTTAACCATTCATGTAATCCAAATTGTGAAATGCAAAAATGGTATGTCAATAATGAACCTCGTATTGGTTTGTTTGCTAAACGTGATATCCAAGTTGATGAAGAATTAACTTATGATTATAATTTTGAGTGGTTTGAAAATGCTGATCCACAAGAATGTAAATGTGGCTCTGAAAATTGTAAGAAAGTTATTGGAAGATCAAGTTCATCTAATAATTCAGTAACTTTGCCCAAAAATAAAGATTTACAAAAAATTCAATCGGTTTCAAAATCAAATAATTCAAATATTAAAACAAATGTGAAAAAAATTGTACAATATGAAGAAGATATTGAAAGTGAGATAAGTCAAGATGAATTGATTGAAGATAATAATATTGAATATAAAATTGATTCGGATGATGAATTTACTGAAGAATCAAGTGAGGCTAATGAAGATTATGATGATTATGAAAATAATGTTGATGATGATGAATTGAAAGAAGAAGTTGAGGAAGTATCGAAAGATTATACAGAAAACTTGATTAAAAATGAAAATGCAGATGATGAACATCAGAATAAAATTCAAAATGATGATGATGATGATTTACCAATTATACATAAGAAAAGAAGAAGAGTGATTGATAGTGATGATGAAAAATCTGATAATACGACAACAACTAGTACTACTACTACAACTTCAATATCAAGAAATTTATCATCATCTCCAATTAAAACAAATTCAACAATTCATAATGATAGATTAAGAAGAAAACATAATAATAATAATAATAATATTGAAAAATCAAGATATAAATTAATTAATTCAAGAAAATCACCAACAGTTGTTGTCGATGAACCATCTAAAAAATCAATTTTCCCAAGTTTTTTTGGTTTGAAAAAATCAAAACGTTCAACTTCTGATATTTCTGATAAACATTCAATATCAAATGATGAATTTGACTCTCAGCCGAAATCTTATAATAAAGAAGATGAAAATGAAAATAAAAATTTTACCGAAAATGATGATTATAATGATGATGATTTGATTGAGATATCAGATAATGTCGATGGGAAATCACATCCAAATCTTACTTCAACTCCTCCTGAAACTTCAAAAGATCTAGTTCCTGTTTCAAATAAAGAAACTCCAATTTCATATGAATCATCAACAAATTCATCAAAAGCTTTAACTACAATTCCTTCAACTTGGAATTCTTATCATAATCCTAATAATAATAATCAATGGGGACAACAATGGGGACAATGGAATCAACCACCGCCACCAAACAAACCAAATACATGGTCATCTCAAGATTATCCAAATTATCCTGCTGCACCTCCTCCACCTCCTCCTCTTCTTCGCCCTACTAAACAACAACAACAATTACAATTACAACGTCGTCCAAGTGGTAGTGCTGCACCTCCACAACAACCATACCCACCATATAGACCAGATCAACATTTTCAACATCATCTTCCTCCTCCTCCTTCACATTATTATAATAATCAATACCCACCACATTATCCACCTCCATATCCTCAATATCCACCTCAATCCCAATCTCAATCACCATATCCATACCCACATCCACCACCACTACCACCACTACCACCACTACCACTACCACCACATCAACAATCATACCCACCATATCAACACTCACCACCTACAAATTCTCAAGGTTATTATCAACAACCTTCATATTATGATAAACCATCATCACAATCAACCCATACTACTACCACTACAACAACAAATACTACTACTACTACAAATAGTACTACAAATACTACTATTACTACTAATAATAATAATCAACAAATAGTTCCTCATCAACAACGTGGAGTTGATCCAAGAAGAAGACCAAGGGTATGAAACCATTAATATAGCTTTAGATTTAATGCACAATAATATTGATATGTAATACTATTGAATATTATCGTAGTTTTCGACTACATATATCATGATATTCCACTACGTCATAATATAATTATTTATCATTGTATGCTTAATATCTAAGTTTTTTGAAGTCTACGTTTTGGTCCCCTTGATCTATTAATAACAACATGATTTAATTTTTCAATTGGTGGTTCAGTATTTGATCTTTTCAATGTTGTATTACTGATTATTGAATGTGAATCTGGAACTGGATCAGTTTGAACTCGTTGTATTCTATTTGAAAAAATTGAATCAAGAGTGTTTATTGGTTTAATTTGTGATTCTGTTGTTTTAACAGATTTTAATTTTTTTTTTAAAGCTTCAGGTTTAGAAACAACTCTTGGTTTTGGTTTTATAGTTGGTTTCAATTTTGTTGTTAAGGCTTCTGGTTTTGGTTCTGGAAGTTTTGTGATTGATGGTTTAGATTTTAATTTTGTTGTTAAAGCTTCTGGTTTTGGTGGGATGATTGGAGTAATTGATCTTTTTGGTTTTAATTTAATTTGATTGATTTCTAAATCTTCTTTTTTGGTTAAAGCAACTGGTTTTGTTGGGGATAGTTGTTTAGTTAAAAATTCTGGTTTTGATGATGCTTGAATAGGTTTTGGTTTTGTTGGTGATAATTTTGTTGATAAGAATTCAGGTTTCAAATCGATTTGAGGTTTTGAATTAGGTTTTGGTGGAGGAGGTTTTGGTCTTGTTTTTTGTAAAAAAAGAGGTTTTAAATCATCTTCTTTTTGTTTATCTTGTTTATCTTGTTTATCTTGTTTATCTTGTTTATCTATATGATTTAATTTTATGTTTTTGATTTCCAATTCTTTTAATTCTTGTTGTTGTTTAATTAACTCATCTTGTTTTAATTTTTCCACTAAAGAATTTGATTTTGATGGGATTATTGGTTTAATTTTAGGTTTTGATAACTCAAAATCATGTTTACTTTGTTCAAGTTTTGAATTCATCATTGAATTTAACCAACCTTGATTTCTTCTTGGTGGTAAAATTGGAGCTGGCTCTTCTTCTTCGTTGTCAACTTCTTTTTCAGTGTATTTTCTTGGTGGTAATTCAGGAGTATGCTCACGTCTTGGTGGTAATTTTGGACCTTGGTTGTCATCTATTTGAAATTTTATTGGTTTTGGTTTAATTGGAGGTGAATCTCTAACAAATTTTGATATATTTAATTTAGCTGGTGATTTTTTAATTGGAGAGGATGAAGATATTTCATTTCCTTTTGGTTGTTTTGATAATGGTTTATTAGTATCACCAATCAAATAATCAACTTGTTGATCAATTTTCAGTCTTTCTTCATTTGTTATTTGATAGTTGTTGCTCTTTTTGGTATAACTATTTTTTGTCACCACATCATCAAATCTTATAATATCCGGCATTGATAAATCATGTTTCTTGTATCTTCTTTCATCATCTCTGTTGATTTTAGCTGAGTTGTTTATAAAAGATTTTTCATAATTATATGCTGATCTATAAGCTAGATTTTCCAAGCTTCCTATGTTGACATCATCTTCAGTAGAGTCTCTTTTTGGCACTGGTTTGATCAACCAAATGTCTAGATCTTCAGTGGTGTTCCCAATCTCTTCATCACTTTCAATATTCGAATAATTTTCTGATCTATTACTTCTCTTTGGAGGAACGGTTGGAGGCTGTTTTTTCTTTGCCGTGTTTATCTTACTGATGCCTGTTGTGATGCTGTTGATTGACTCATCGAATGAATTGTCTGCAGTCATTTTATAGCCAGATATTATCGCATCAAATGTTTTGATTTTGGATTTTTTCATTTGGAAATTTCACCATTATTCACTTACTACATACATACATACAAGCTACAATTGAACAGAGTAATGAGTAATGAGAGTAGTCATAGATAAGTCAATATGAAACCAGTGTATGTATAAACAAGGATATAGCAAAGGAAAAGAGGGAGCAATCATCTGCATTTCACTATGGTGTTGAGCTCCAGCACATACTTCCCTTCTTTGAAAGAATGTTCAGGAGAGCTGCTGTGGTGGTACTTCCAGCCCACCAGGTTCCCACACTGGTGGCAATGTGAGTTGGACACGGTGTACTTGCCCGTTATCATGTTGCGCAGCTGCTTGTTTCCCTGTGTGACATTGATGCTGTGGATGTTAGTCGGGACTTGGTGAGGAAGAAAGACGACTCACACTTTGTCCATGAGGTAGGCGTCTCCAGTCTTGCCCCTGTAGTCCTTGGAGGAGATGAGAGCAGAGCAGGAAAGGTGTGTTCTGCACACGCAGCAGCCGTAGGTGATGTACTGGCCGTCCGTGTCGATGTACTGGGAGTATCTGAGGCCCATGGTTGTAACTTGTATTATGTGTCAAAATCCCTTAAATTAGTGTAGCACTGTCGTGTGAAGTAGTGGTTGTGAGGTGCTTTATAAGTAAGTAAGTGGTGCAAGGAGAACTTAGAAGATAGGAAAGGTGCGCACGGTTACTGTGCTTGCTAGGGTTACTGTGCTTATCGTAGTGTCTCTACAATTTACTTTACTATTTACTATTTAATATTGAATATTTAGTGCTTCAATTGCTGCTTCAGTATTGCAAGGTGCAAGCAAGTGACGATCACTGAGCATTAAGATTTGGATTCTGCAAGATGGGTCCGGGGTCAGACTCGAGTGAAGTTGCTGTTCTGCTCAGTGCTGGATCCAGTGCACTAGTTAGGAGAAAAGTTGAGAAAAGAAAAGATTAGAGTTTCTATGAATTTTAAACTATGTAGTGTGGTTGGTATCGTTGTGATCCTCATTATCTGTGGAGTACGGTACACTGTACAGTCATCAGCTTCCACCTCAATTTATTCCATCATTGTTTTTGATCATTTGTAGACTTCCTAAAACAGTGCTCAAAATGCTGCTGAAATTTCATTTTTTTCACGCCAATTTCTTTATAATATCAACCAACCAACCAACCAACCAACCAGCTGCCATGGAGTACATCAAAGTGGCCAGAGTGAGTTGCTCTTCCCAGTTATACAATCAGATCAGTTGCTAACAGCCAGGCTGACAACGTCGTGCTCCACAAGAAGGGCCACCTTGTCAATGGTACGCTCCACCTCACTACACACCATCTCATCTTCACGTCTTCTAGTCCAGCAAGAGAGCTCTGGCTCTGCTATCCCACCATCTGCTCTGTCGAGCGCTACTATTCGAGCGACGCCTCCGTCGACCAGGACCTCCACGAACTCACTACAAACATTAATAACAACAACAATGTCACACTAAACACCTCCATTAAACTATGCTGCAAGGACTTCACTGTTCTTTCCTTCTCCTTTGCCAGTCCGCGGACTTCTCTAGACGTGTTTGACTCCATCATGAAGCTCACTTGCCTTTCAGACACAACTCAGCTCTATGCTTTCATCTACCAACCGGCTCCTGCTGAAAAGGCTCTCAATTCTTGGTCCATCTACAACCCAATTGCTGAGTTCCAGCGACAAGGACTCTTGTTCAACACTTCTTCTACTACTACTAAACACACGCCGGAGAATAATTGGAGAGTTTCCAATATAAACAACAACTACAAATTCTGTGAATCTTATCCTCACAGTATTGTCATTCCAAAAACTATATCGGATAGTGTTCTCACACATGCCTCCAAATATAGATCAAAACAAAGAGTCCCTGCATTAACCTATTTCCATAACCAAAATGGTTGCTCAATTACTCGTTGTTCTCAACCATTAATTGGGTTAAGTCAATCTCGTTCAATTCAAGATGAAAAATTAGTAGAAGAGATATTTAGATGTTCTTCTCCTCCTCCTGATCATCATCATCATCATCATCATTTTAATGGAAAATCTAGTAAAAATAATCTAATCATTGATGCAAGACCAACAACAAATGCAATGGCTCAAACAGCACTTGGAGCAGGTTCTGAAAATATGGATAATTACCCAAATTGTGACAAGATTTTTTTAGGAATTGATAACATCCATGTAATGAGAGATTCATTAAACAAAATCAATGAAATTTTGAAAGATGGTGATTTAAATAAAAATAAAATAAGTAGATCTCAATTAAATAAAACTAATTGGTTGAAATATATCTCATTATTATTACAATCAACTGATAAATTAACCAAATCTTTGGTATTAAACAACTCAAACATTTTAATCCATTGTTCAGATGGTTGGGATAGAACTTCACAAATATCTTCATTGATTCAAATTTGTGCAGATCCATTTTATAGAACAATTGATGGTTTCATTACATTAGTGGAAAAAGACTGGTTATCATTTGGTCATAGATTTGCTGAAAGATCAGGTCATTTAAGTTCAGAAGCAATTTTCCACGATTATATTGATAATCCAAATACACATGCTGCATCATTAGCATTAAAATCAATGTCTAATCATTTCAAAAAGAAAAAACATTTGAAATTTACATCACCAATTTTCCAACAATTTTTAGAAGCTGTTTATCAAATTTTTTTACAATTTAATAATGAATTTGAATTTAATGAAAGATTTTTAAGAAGATTGGTTTATCATCTTTATTCTGCTCAATATGGAAACTTTTTATATGATAGTGAATTTGAAAGAGTTTCAAATAATGTTATGAAAAATACAAGAAGTGTTTGGGATTATTTTCTTTCAAGAAGATTGGAATTCACTAATAAAGATTATAAACCTTCTAAAACTGAATTATTATCCCCAAATTATTCCAAAATCAAATGGTGGTGGCAATTATATGGAAGAACTGATGAAGAAATGAATGGCTCAGATGTTAATGAAGATGAAGTTGAATTGAAATTAAATTCTGTATCAACACCAACTCCTACCACAACACAAGAAACAAACACCACGAAATCACCATCACCACCACAAGAAGATTTAAAGATGAACTTTTCAATGACTCCTCCACCTCCACCTTCCAAGAATATTTCGACTAGTTATTCAATTCCCGAAATTGAAGAACAACAACAAAATACTCCTTCCAATAATAAACTAGCATCAATCACAACAAAACTACAACAAATGGATATAATATAAATAGATTTTTTCCACAATAAATGCACATATGTATATCATAGTTTCAACTTAACAACTGGTTCTTTCCAACTAATCCCACACCATTCACTAATCATCATAGCCATATTTCTCGTACTCTCAACTTCTTCTCTCGTTGCACCATTATTGATTGCACCTCTCAAATGTCCTTTCAATTGAGGATTGACATCTTGTGGTATCAAGCATGAAATTATAACAAGACTTGAATTTTTGGGCGATAAAATCTCACTAAATGATAATAATGGTCCATATACATGTGATTTCGTGTACTCCCAAAGATCAGGGTATGCATTACGCATCTGATTTGTTATTCTGGTGCTAACTTTTTGATAAACTTGATTCCAATAATTCTGTCCATTTGATTGAATTTCTTGAAATTTACTGGCATTGAAATCTCGTCTTGTATGAGTTTCCAATAAGGGCACTGGTGTAGCTGTTTTCAAGTCCATTAAAGTGTTGATTGTCTTTGGCATTCCAGTCAACGCAATGCTTTTCAACAATGCTTCTCTTATCTCACTGGCAATTTTGAATTGGGTATCTAAATTGATCCTATCATTTATCCCATATTTATTTTCAATCTTTTCAACAGATTCACCTTTCAAGCTCGCCTTTTTCACTGCTTCACACATCGCTATTGCCTCTTGAGCCAATTCAATGTCATTTACTTGAGTGTCACCACTTATATGCTCCAATTGTGATTTCTTTAACGCAAAATGCATTATTTTGGAAGATTCTTGAGGTTTATTGCACACAGAAAAAGTAGCTGCTGCAATGAAATGCCATGAATGGCGTAAATGGGGAGTTTGACTCAATAAAACGAGCTTTTCTGCGGTCAACATCGTGGGTAATTTCCTGAATTTTTCAATAATTATAATATTTTAGAAAAAAAAAACAAAATGTTCAAAAATATTATTATTCAAAAAAATTTATATAAACAGCAGAATCTTATTGGTTTGAAGTCCTAAATTTTGAGAGTTGACGATATGAGCTTGCAGCAGCGGGGACTATATGAAGGGAGGCTGCGATCACGCGTGCGGGCTTCCAATCGTTTTAGGACGTTTCCTGTGGATGGAGTTGAAAGCTCGGATCCAAAAGATAAAAGTCGTGTGTTTTTGAATGAGAGATCGAGAAGTATTGGTGATGGTGATCCAATGATAGTGGTAGAGAGTGATAGTGAATATGGATCACAAAACATTGAAGTTATGGAGTTTAGTGAATTTGGTTTAGAAAGTGTTAAGATGTCTGTTGAGCAAATAGTGGAACCTTTACATCTAACTTCTGTTGAACCAACGCCCAGTACTCTAGAGTCTGGTAACAACTTGAATGAGGGTGAAGATGAAGAATTTGAAGAAATACCTTTTGAATCGATTTCAAGCGTTAATTCTCATTCCAAAAAACATAATGGTGCTCTGATACATGCTTCACAGGATTCTAAACTAACTTCAGAGAGATCTTTAACACCAGTAGATCCTTTAAGACCGTTTATCAATGATACATTGAAATTTATATCTAAAGAAGATGATCCTGACGAATTGATTGATGTTTTAAATAATTCAAACATTGATCTAAGTTCTTCTGTTCCATTTCCTTCTTCTCAACAATTTCCAACTCAATTACTGGCTGAAGGTGGAATGATTGTGATATCTTCATCTCCAACCAAGACTTCATCAACTGCTGCTGAAAATATTACAAATGATACAACAAAAATCAATAAGTCAAATACTCAACTAGAGCCATTTTCAGATAAGAATGAAATATTTACCTCTTCCCAAGGCTTTCTGCCCATTGTGGTACCTAAAGAGTCTGAAAATGATGAAATCATCAACCACCACCACCACCACCACCACCACCACGATCAAAGTGATGAAGAAATAACACCAATGCAATTCT
Organism: Starmera amethionina; assembly: GCA_030573755.1. Classification (NCBI taxonomy): domain Eukaryota; kingdom Fungi; phylum Ascomycota; class Saccharomycetes; order Phaffomycetales; family Phaffomycetaceae; genus Starmera; species Starmera amethionina. The sequence goes on from JAJMDW010000203.1 coordinate 11,462, forward strand.
CTGGACAAAAAATAACAACAATCGAAAATTCGTTGGTATTAGAGCACAACTCACGTCCGTCATCATCAGCAGAAGTTCGCATTTTAAAGGCAGAGAAACAAGATAAACTTGAAGTTTCAATCAAATTTTCTGATTTAAATATACTGAAACAAGTTAGAAATGACGATGTTGAAAATTTGAAGAATGATACAACCGAATTATTACGACGTATTGATGGTGAATTAAATGATTCAGATAGTGAGCTTGAGTTGATAGATTATAGAAGACAACTGGAAAGAAAAAGGAGAAGAGAACATGAATATAACGAAATTAATGAAAATAATGATTATAATGAAAACGAAACTAAAAATGAAAATGAACTGAATCAAGATGATGATGAATATGATGATGATGATGAATATGAAGAATTAGGAAGTGATGAGGATGAAGAAGTTGTGATTGAACCAAAACTGGTTATCAGAACTATTCAAGATGATTATTTTTTAAGTGAAAAAATTGGAAATTTTATTGAACTACCAACAAACAAAAAATTAAAAATTGCTGATATTGATTCAATTAAAATTCTTTTGTTAAATTTAACTTGTACAACAGATGCTAAAAAACTTTTTGAAGTTGGTCGAGATATTTCAAATAGATTGAAAAAGTTTGAAATTAATTATAAATCTGTTGAATTTTTTCAAAGTTCTAGTTCTGTTGATGATAAATATTCTACCATATTTATGATTTCTTTAAAAGATAAAAAATCTGTTTTAACAACAATTGATGCATTTCATGGTTATGTTTATTCTTCAGAGACTTTACCAATTACTTCAGTTATCTGTGGTCCACGTTATAAATTAAAGGGAAATTATTTGAAAAAAACAGTATCACAAAACTAAGATTCTAATGTACTCATTACAAGCCTTCAAAATATAATTTGCATATACACATATATATATATATATATATATCGACATAAAATTAACAGTTATAGAAATCAATTTCAATTTTTATAAATTTCATTACCTCTTATCCATTTTTTAGCAAATTTATCAGTAATTCTATTTCCTTTTCCCCATAACCCCATTGACCAAAAATGCATTGCATTGAAGACCGGTGCAGGTTCACCAGTGGCATTATTAACAGGATTCCCACTTAATGGATCTTTATCAATATTTTTATATTCAATTTCTAATTGATCATTCATTGAATTTTCCCAAGGTCTCATTTCTTTATTTAAAGGTTTCCAAGTTTGTTGACTCCAATTCAATGATTGTGACATTTCTAAAATTCTACTAACTGCACGTTTATAAGCAAATTTCTCATCATCACCTGTAAAAGATTTTGAATTTTGGAAATTTATTGTTGAAGGTGTACTAAAATTTTTAAAAGTTTTAATATTTTCTGTTTCTTTATAAACGATTTTTTCATCATCATAATATGAAATGTTTGGTCTATATGGTGCTTCCAAGGCAATTGAAGTTTTAGAATACATTTCTTCTTCTTGAACTTTGATTCTATTTAATTCATCTTCTGATTGATTTGAATCAAGCTCATCTGGGAAAAATAATTCATTTGGATGAACTTTAGTAGTTAGCAATAATTGACATTTACATTCATATAATGCATCAATTAATGTTATGAATCTTCTTGCCTCGTTTTTCATTGTGATTTTAAAAATTGGAACATCTTCAATTATAAATGTTTTAAAATTTGATGCTAATGAAATATAATCTGCTGGTCCAAAAGATTTTTTACAAATTTCATCAAATTTAAATCTAATTATGGTGGAATTGTTGATTGAACAATATGGTATTGATAAAACTCTTCCATAAATTTTAATTGAAGTGGTTTGAAATTTTGTATTGTTTGTTATTTGTAATTTATCACTGATGTGGACTTTCCATTCTTTAGAACATGAATTTCCAATAAACAAATTTGATGATGCCGTATCCTTTTCGCTCATTATTTTTCTATAATCATTATCAGAATTCATATCAAAAGAATAACATCTTGTACCCAATATACCTAAAAATCCACTAAACTCTTTTTTTTTGAAATCGGTTGCATATAAATCTTGAGGCAATCTATTTGAAGTTGCCACTAGTACACCGCCTAATTTGAAAAAATAAGTAAATAATAATTTAACAATTTTAGCAGCAGCTAAATCAGGCAACATAAATTCATCTAATAACAAAACAGTATTTTTTTTAATCATTTTTTGAGCAATTTCAAATAAAATGAATTCATTTTCCATTGAAATCATTGAATGTTGAGTTACATTATTAGTAGTTTTACGACGTAATGAAATCAAATGGATCTCATTATAGACCCATAGCATAAAATTCGAATAATGCCAACGACATTTTGAATCATGAGGTAATGATTCAGCAAAGATGTCCATTAGCATTGATTTCCCACATCCAACTTCACCATTCAATAGTAATCCATGCGGTGAGTTGAAGTTTAATAATTCTTCTTCATCTGATAAGACTTTGATCATATCTAAAGAATTTGATTCTTTTATAGTGGAGGTGAACCAATATGATAGTTTATTGGTAGATTTATAGTCACTCGCAGTGATCTGTTTCAATTCCAAGTCTCTGATGATCTCTCTTACTCTTAGTTGGACATGTTCTGGGGGTGTATAATCTTTAACACGGTAATATAACTTTTGAAACTCTATTGCTGCACGTAGTTGTGCCTGATCTGGCTGGAGCAAGCCACGAGCTACGTAGCTTTTATACACCACAAAAGGGTCCGTGATGGTGGCAGCGGTTGAGTATCTTCTTAAGCAGAACATTGACGAGCAAGGTGGTTATAAAAGAAAGAAAATATTCATGTAGATTAAATTATATTTTTTTTTACAGATTAAAGTTCTGCATTGTTATCAGATTGATCTGAAAATGGGTGTAATTGAAAAAAAGTTGGAAAAAGTTGAGAAAAAAGCTGGAAAAAAGCCGTGTGGGAAATAAATTTTGTTGTGTGGGAAATCAGTTCATTTGGGTGTGAAAAGCACTTTTTTTTTCAATGTGTCATGAAGCTTAAATTCATGAAGTTATAAATTATTCAACAAATTTTTTGACATCAATGAATTTATAATATAAACACTACGGCTGGTCAACATTAGTTTGTCTATGCTATTGTATTCACACACACACACACACACACAGTGGTCATCTCATTCTTTTCATTGCAATTCTTCATACAAAAATCTATGTGTGATGGAATCACTACCCAATCGAATATAATAAATACATGCACTACTCAATAGTGCCATTTTCTCCCTTTTATCTTAAATATAGAGTGCCAAACTTTTCTTATAAAGCAATACGCTGTTTCTTCGTACTCAACAATGCCTGGAACCCACAACAAACAAAAAACCCAAGGTAAACAGCAGCAGCAATAAAAACTGTATGAGCCACAGCCTTTCCGTCTTCAGGGTCATTAACTGAACCCATCATTGATTCATGGTTGATGTTGAATAAGTATCCAATGAATGCTAATATCACAGCTCCAAATGCTGAAAGAACGGTACAAAACCATGCTTTTCCTGACTTCATAAAAAAAAAAAAGTTAGTGTTTTCAATCTCTATGGTTTTAGTTCGAAAATCAATCTCAATATTACATACTCCAACAACTGCTTTCATTGTGAATTGAACAGCTTTAAAACGTGAGAAATTTTGGTGGTCAAATTGTAAGAAATTTTGAATCCCTTTTTTTCATGTATGTAGAAAAGAAAAAAAAAAATTAAAAAGCCGGGTGATTTTCAAATCATTATTATTTTTTGAGTTGAAACTTTTGTTTTGAAACAAGTTGGTGGTTATTAATTAGTACGAGTGTATAGCTGATAATAGCAGGACTCTAATGGTTTAACCCATATGTTTGTGGGGTGTCTGTGTGATGAGTTATTAGTGGATTTAGCTTCTGTGGAAAACCCGAATAATCATGGCAGTCCAATAATTATAGCATTGAAACAGTTTATAAGTGGGTTCAAGAGCTGATTGTAAGCTGGAGAGTGAATATTGGTGAGCTACATAGTGAGACTACCATCGTGGTTCTTTTTCTTTTCTTTTTTTTCTTTTTTTTTAATTGGTATTTTCTATGTAAAGTCTATCATAAACTAACTCGAAGCACTTTCTTCTTTGACAAATCCATCTTCTCTTTCATTACTACTCTCGCTCTTATTCGACGTGCTTTCATTGCTATTTCTCATTGCGTTTTTTTTCCTTTGAAGGTTCAAAAACTTGATTCGTTTCTGTGATAGTTTATGTAGTTGCCTCAATGTTCTCAACTTATGAACTATTTCCAATGAATTTATAAACCATTGTTGGTCTGCATTGGTTGAGATTTCTGAGTATGATGATAACGCAGTTAGAGCATTTGCAATCACGTTCTCCTGCTGCTGCTGTTGTTGTTGTTGTAAAATTGGTTGTGAATCATGTGGTATAACTGTTTCTTCAGATTGAGATTGACTATGTGTTGAATTCAAATCTTTTGGAACAGTGCTTCTTGTGCTTCTTTTCGCTGGCATTTTTTAATGCTGTAAGCAATTGGAGGTATAAGCAGATGCGTTCTTCACGTCTAGTATAATGTGCTTTCAGTGCTTTTCTGTGTCTATTAAACAAGAATAATCGGTACTTAAGAGATAAAAGTTTGATGTCAAATTATTTTTCCTGTTACTGTGCAGAAAACTTAAAAGCAGCTGATTTGTCTTTCTTTCTTTTCTACTGTTAAGAACTGCTTAATTTGAAAGACTAAACTACAATATATGTTTAAATATTACAATATTATCTATAAATTAAAGGGAGAGAAAAAAAAAAGAGACACTAGTTCAAAATATCACAATCCTTCGAATTTTTTTATACCATGCTCAAATTTCTGTTGTTTTGTAAGTTGTTTTTGAGAGAGTTGTTTATGCTGGTTGACTTTTTGTTTTTTGTTTTGAGTCTGTGTTTCTTGTAGTTTATGTTTTTTATTGTCTTTGGTTTTCATTTCTTTAACTTCTTCTTCTTCTTGTTCTTCATCACTGAATCCACCAAAAGAATCATCTGAATCTCTTTCTTCTTCCTGTTCAGAACCACTCTCTAATTCTGAGCTTGAATTTGAATTTGAATCTGAATTTGATTCTGATTCTGATTCTGATTCTGATTCTGATTCTGACTCTTCTTTTTCTCCTGCTTCCGCTTCTTCTTCTTCTTCTTCAGAATCATCATTCCAAATTTTCAATTTATCCATACCAGCACTAATCAATCTATATTCACAATCCACCTCCAAGAACCCAACCTCATCAATTTTACTATGAACTCTTCTTTCAACAACTTTACCCATTTTACAATTAACTTTATGTAAAACCCCATCACTTGAACCGGCCCAAACACAATCATCATCTTGCATAGTACTAATAACACAATCCACACTTTCATCTTTGGATAATTTAACTCTTGAAACTTGATCATTAAATTGATTTTTCTTAGGTTTCCAAATCGTTAAAATTCCTTCACCCATTCCACAAACTAAAGTTTCTCCAGTATTAGAATCAACAAAACAACAATCTAAAACTTCATCTTCTTGATTCTCACTACTCAATTTAACTTTCTCCTTTCTACAATCCCAAACAGAAACAGTTGTTGAACCACATGAAACAAATTGATATGCCGATGCAGAAACAAGTTGAACAATTGAATTGATGCTATCTTCATGAACATTTTGTAAAACATTCAATTGTTTCAATTCCAAATCAAAAGTACGAACATTCCCATTTTCATCACCAGTAACTAAAATATCATGAGTTTGAGATTTCAATATTTTAGTAACCAAAACTTTTGAATCAATTTGTGATTTTTTAATAACTTTACCTGTTTCTGTGGAAGCACGTTTAATGACATTATCTGAACCCACAGTGAAAATCTCTGTTCCATTTGCATTAAAACACATTGAACGAATTGAACCTTTATGTCTTTTGGTGGTCCATTTGATTTTAACAAATTCATTTGATTGACAATTTTTAGCTATTTCAAACACTTTCCATTTTTTGATCTCTTTCTCATCTTCACCTAATTCCCGATTGTAGAATTTCAATAGTTCATCGCTGTTGTATTCAATCATGAAAATGTGTCCAGTGGCTAAACCTAAAGCCAATAATGGTTTTTCTGGGTCAGCAGCAATGGAAAATAATGGATCTTCAAATTTCAACTCGAGCAATGGTGTCTTGTGGGAAAACAACGGTTGGTTGTTTTTCTTCTTCTTTCCTTGTTTCTTAGCCATGTCTTCTTCTTCTTCTTCTTCTTCTTCTTCTTCTTCTTCTCTTTAAATACAATAGTAGTAAATAATAAAAAAAAAAAAAAAAAAATTTATTCCAAGCTCATCTCTCTACATAAAATAAAAAAAAGCTAACAGTCCGTTCTTTTATAGATATCCTCCACCACTGCTTCCAGTTCAGGGAACTCTGCCTTGATGGCATCGCCCAGCGTGTCCCGCAGCAGTTTCAGCCCAGCTATCTTCCCACGTAGATGCTGGTTAGTCTCTCTTGTGACTTCAACAAATTCTCTCGTGTAAACATCTGGGTTTCTTCCCACTTCAATGTAGCTGTGTATCACATCCACTGGGATTGATGTCTGTTGTAGTTGTCTCGAGCTGTTTGTGAGTTTTTTGAGGGTGTCAAGCTGCTGGATAGTGTGGTTGATCTTGATTGCTAGTCCGTCTCTACTGGTTGTTGTTCCTTGAAAATCGTGCACCATCACTCCCAGTTCTAAAAAGGACTCGATGATGTGGTTCAGTTGTGTTGTTGTATTGGCAATATCGTCCATCTTCTAATCTTCTGATCTCTAATCTCTTCTATGCTCACAGTTTGTAGAACACAGTGAAAAGTGAAATTTTCCACTACATACACAAAGAAAAAAACTAAAAAAAACAAAACAAAAGAAAACACAGCCAGTTGCAACACTTCCAACGACTGCAAACAGCAACAAAAAGCTGCAAAAGTGAGTTTTATGTGCTTCCAGCGTGTTCTACGTGGCTTGTTATACTGGTGGGGCAGTTTTCTAGCAGTTCAGAGCTGCGATGTGTGCTGTATGGGGACGAGATCTTGTTGTTGATGTTGATTGACGAACGCCTCCCTGTGGAACTCAACTGGAAAGGCTTTATTTTTTTTTTTCTTTCTGTGCTGCTTGGGGTGGTGGGTTTCACTGCTGCTGCTGCTATACATTCTACTGACATTGTGCACCCAGTCAGCAAGCTGTTGACTGTTTCTCCCCATTTATTGCCATCAACCACCGTTCTTTTGTTTTTTTTTTTTTTTTTGTTTTTTACCCACAACTGTTTATTTTGAAGATATATAACTAACAATTAGCAGAAACCAAAGATAGATAGAATGTCCGAAATCAGAAGAAAACTAGTCATTGTTGGTGATGGTGCTTGTGGTAAAACTTGTTTACTTTTTGTTTTCTCAAGAGGTGCCTTCCCAGATATCTATGTTCCAACTGTTTTTGATAACTACACTGCAAACGTCGATTTAGATGGACGTATAGTCGAATTAGCTCTTTGGGATACTGCGGGTCAAGAAGATTACGATAGATTAAGACCTTTATCGTACCCAGATACAAATGTTGTTTTGATTTGTTTTTCTGTTGATTTACCAGAATCTTTATTAAATGTTCAAGAAAAATGGATTGCTGAAGTTTTACATTTCTGTCATGGTGTTCCAATCATTTTGGTTGGTTGTAAAGTTGATTTAAGAGAGGATCAGGAAACCGTCCGTGCTTTAAGAGAACAAGGTTTAGATTGTGTTTCTGCTGCTGAAGGACAAGCTGTTGCTGATAAAATCGGCGCCATCAAATATATCGAATGTTCTGCAAAGAAGAATTACAACGTTGACGAAGTTTTCAAAACTGCCACTAGAGCTTCTTTAATGACTAATAGTGAAAAGAAACAGAAATCTAGTAAAAAGAGAAAATGTGTTGTTTTTTAAGGCTTTTTAGTTGAATATTAGTTATATAATTGGAGAGAAAGTTTTTTTGTGATATGAGGATTTGAAGCTGAAGATCAGAATATATGAGTTTTTTATTATAATATTCTTATTCTATTATAAATGATTGAAATATTTATTAATGTAGTTAATAAGTTAACATCAACCGAGGGATCTTTGCTCTCGCTGAATTAGTTTACATTAATATTTTACATAAATACATGATTAATGCAACCATCAGCACCGGCGATTGCTGTTGATATCGTTCAAACTTCAGAGCTAAAACTGTTACAAAGCCAGTTCAAACTTCTTCTCAAATCTGAACAATTTGAATAATTCCCAAAACGGTAATATTTCATCTCCTACTTAAAAAATCTCTGCAAAATTGCTTCTCGCTTACAAATGTGAACATCTCGCTAAACCTCATTTCTGCTTTTTACGCTGCTTGTTGCTGTCGGCATGCGCACTGCTGTTGTAAAATGTGCATGGAAATTTGATAAAATACTGAAGTTAACGCACAAAAAATGCTGTTGTGATGGCAACTACTAACTGAACTGTTCAGAACCTTGTTTTCGCTAATGCACTTGTTTTCATCGCTTTCATTGAAGCGAGATGGGGAAAACTTGAAAGCATGTTAAGAAATATTTAAAGTCTAAAGATCCCTTTTTCTTTAAACTTTAAGTCTAATTCTATTGATTTATTTTAATTTACAGATCTGGCATACATTCATAATTCACCTTTTCTATTCATTCATTTGATACCCTTTCAGCATTCTTCATTTCGTTTGGTTTTATTGCATTTGTTATTTCATTTTTCATTTCATATTCATATTCATATTCATATTCATATTCATATTCATAATATTCATATTTCATTATAATCATAATACATATCATAGGTTACTCTTTTGCATTCTAAAAAAAAAATTGCATCATGTCATTAGACAAGTTACTTTCACCAAGTACACCCAAACAATCAACTATTGATATTGCAGTACCTACAATCCCAATTTTACAAAACACCACTGCTGCTATTATAAGTAGTGATGAAAATACTAGTATTAATACATCAAGAACTTCATCAATTAGTGATATTAATAATAATAATAATAATAATAATAATAACCTTCCATTGACAAGTACAACTTCGCTACTAAAAGATCAGGTACTGACAAACAACAAGACGTTAACTAATAACTCGTCGAAAGATAATGCAATATTTAAAAGGAAAAAATCTACTGCATTTGTGGCAAAATTATACAATATTTTAATGGATGATGCTAATAATGAAGTTATATGGTGGGATTCAGAACCAGGAGTATTTTCATTAAAACCAAGTGATGAATTCAGTTTAATTTTATCTAAAAATTTCAAACATAAAAATATTTCATCATTTGTTAGACAATTACACATGTATGGATTCCATAAAATTTTTGATACAAATGCAAAAAATGAAAATAGATCAACTTATTATGGAAATTGTAAAAATGGGAAAGAATTGGTTTGGAAATTTAAACATTTAAGTGGGTATTTTAATAAACTTTCAAATGAAAATTTATTTAAAATTAAAAGAAGAAGTAAGATTGGAGGAAAAAATTCAAATGATTTTAATGATTCACATACTTTCCATATGAGAACAGATCATTTATCTCCCAGTTTGGGTCAACAACAACAATCATTACCATCACAATCACAACCACAGCCACAATTGCAATTACCTGTTCAATTAACTCCATCAAGTATTAAAAGAGAAATTCCCCCAGGTGCAACTTATCAAATTCAAGATAACTCATCAACTAGATATTTCAACTCATCAGGTCAAGAAATTATCACTCAATATCAAGTACCAATTTTTGTTCCTCAACATACATCTTCACCAACTCAACAACTGCAACCTCAGATTCAATATCAATTCAAAAATACTGCAGGCAGTGTTCCATACCCATACCCAACATATCCAACATCATATCCATATCAAGTTCCCATAACAATGCAATCAATACAACCAATTCCACAACATTTACAAATACAACCAAACCCAATTTTCCATTATGCACCACCACCACCACCACCACAGCAACATTCAATTCAATCCATACCATCACAATTAGCAACACATCCCTATCTAATAGATTCTCAAATCCCAATGATTTCAATCCCATTAAATAATAGATCAGATTCATATTTTGATGAATTGCATTCAATTCGTCCACCAGCTCACCATCATTTACAATCACATCAAAGTAACCTTAGTGTTAGTTCGATTGGTAGTTTTCCCATGGGTCATCAAAATAACTTGAGTGTTAGTAGTTTACCAAGTTCAGATGGTAGTAGTAGTAATGATAATTTCACTAAAGGACATGCTCGAACTTTTAGTAAGATCTGTGGGGTGGATGAAGAATGGAATGGTGTTAAAAGAAGGAAATGACTATACTTTTTAAAATTATTAATACTAGTTTATTGAAATATTAACGTTTAATTTTGGAATTTATTAATAGTGAATTTTGTTTCTTTTGAGGTTTAATTGATTGTTCATCTTCTGAATCACTTTCTTGGGTATTGGTATTTTGAGGTTTAGAGTATTTAGAATGTTGATGTTGTCTTTGAGTTTTCAATTTATTACGTAGTGAATTTAATGGTTTTGAATCAGATAATTTCGTGATTTTATGATTTGAAGAGTTTGTTTGTTTTCTTTTAGCAGTTACACCTGATTGAATGTATTCGTTAATGGATGTAAGTTCTGATGAAAAATTCAATGTAGAATTTTGAGGTATTATAGGTAATTGAAAAAAAGAATTATTTGAAGATGAGTTGGTTGTGTTGGATATAGATGTTGGTTTGATCCATGACAGGACTTTTTTCTGGGTTGAGTTGAGTGAGGACTGCAATTGTAGTTGGATCTTGTCTTTCTGTTTGATCTCACGAGACATTTTTTTAGCATCTAATGGTTAATGATTTTCAATACTTTATAAAGTATTGAAGAATCAGAAAAAATAAATTCAAAATTTTTTTTTTATTTTTTTAATGCATTTAAGGCTTTTTCACGTGAGTCATCACATGATATTATGACTAATATGTTACTTGTATCACATGACTCATCACGTGCCGCCACTTTTTTTTCATTTTTAAAAAAACTCAAAAAACTCAAAAACTCAAAAAATTCGGTGGTGGCACCACGCTACAAGAATTTCAAGCAGCGAGAAAGTCCGATTTGTTCCTCTCGTCTCCATATAAAAATTAAAACAATTCCATCAACTTTCAAGTTTCAATTGATCTTCTTCAGCTTCTCAACTACTCCAAAACAACCGCACCGACTCTCACATTAACACAATGTTCTCCAGAGTTGCAAAAACACCAGCTTGTGCTGCGTTAAAACAACAAGTCAGACAATTGTCTATCCATGAATACCGTTCTGCCCAACTTCTAAGACAATACGGTGTTGCTGTTCCTAATGGTGATGCTGCTGTTACCCCAGAACAAGCTTATAAAGTCGCTCAATCTCTAAACACAGACGATCTGGTCATCAAGGCTCAGGCATTGACCGGTGGAAGAGGTAAAGGTCATTTCGACACTGGTTTCCAAGGTGGTGTCAAACTTGTTTCTTCTCCTGAAGAGGTTAGAGATCTTGCAAAAGAATTCTTACATCATAAGATCATCACAAAACAAACTGGTCCTCAAGGTAAAGAAGTCACTGCTGTCTATGTTGTTGAACGTGAATTTGCTAGATCTGAAGCTTATCTTGCCATTTTATTAGATAGAGCCACTCAAAAACCTATTATTGTTGCATCTGCTCAAGGTGGTATGGATATTGAAGGTGTTGCTGCTAAAGATCCTTCTGCCATCAAGACATTCCCAGTCGACTTGGAAGCAGGTGTCACTGATTCTCAAGCCGTGGAAATTGCTTCAGTTTTAGGATTCACTAAACATGCAATTGCTGGTGCTGCTGATACTATTAAAAAATTATACAAGATCTTTAGTGAAAAAGATGCTACTCAAATTGAAATCAATCCATTAAGTGAAACTGTTGATCATAAAGTCTTGTGTATGGATGCAAAATTCGGATTTGATGATAATGCATCATTCCGTCAAAAGGAAATTTTCCAATGGAGAGATTTAACTCAAGAAGATCCAGATGAAGTTTTAGCTTCAAAATCAAATTTGAATTTCATTAAATTAGATGGTAACATTGGTTGTTTAGTTAATGGTGCAGGTTTAGCCATGGCTACAATGGATGTCATCAAATTATATGGTGGTAATCCAGCTAATTTCTTAGATTGTGGTGGTGGTGCTACTCCAGAAACTATTGAACAAGCTTTTAAATTGATTTTATCAGAGAAAAACGTTAGTGGAATTTTCGTTAATATTTTCGGTGGTATTGTTAGATGTGATTATGTTGCTCAAGGTTTAATTGCCGCCACTAAAAATTTAGGTGTTGAAATCCCAATTGTTGTTAGATTACAAGGTACTAATTATCAACAAGCTTCTGAGTTGATCAAAAACTCTGGTTTAAGAATCTTTGCATTTGATGAATTGGATGATGCTGCTGAAAAAATTGTGAAATTGGCTGATATCACCAAACAAGCTAGAGAAATTGGTGCTAAAGTCGATTTTAAATTCTGATTGATTGATTGAATCATTCTATAAACTTGCTATACAATAATTCTTTGATCTTTTATGTCTATCAAAGAAGAGTAAATAAACTATAAACAGATAAATACATGAATTTTAGGTTATATTCGTTATTAATCGTGTATAATATTGTAGTCAATTACTGATTTTTCAGATAAAAAAAAAAAAAAATAAAAAAATTATTTTATTTAATTTTTTTAATCAATAATAATATTGATTCAAATATCCCAAAATGATTTGCTCTAGACTTCTTGTGCAGCCCAAACGTTTACTGTCCACAACACTAACAAACTATGCAACAAAACCCACATCAAAAGCCGTCCCAGAAAACTCACCCACAGTGGCAGATAATGAAGATTGGTTAGATTCATTAACAAATTATAAACCTTCAGAATATTTATCTGCTCCAATACCAACAATCACTAAAGAATTCCAACCATCAACAAATTTACATCAGAAAACAGAATACATCATCAATTGGAGAGATAGAGAGACAGGTGTAATGAACATCTCAATTCCAATAAAAAATTTTAATTTAAAATCATCTGCATTTTCTCATTTAAAACCAAATCAACGTCCAAAATTTGATGGTTCTGTATTCACTGATTTGAAAGTGGTACATTTATCAGCAGGGAAAGGTGGGAATGGAAACGTTGCATTTTTCACAGGTAATGGACATGCTACAGGACCACCAGATGGTGGTGATGGTGGTGATGGTGGATCAATTTTAGTTCAAGCTGTTGAAAGTTTATCCTCTTTAAACAGTTTGAAAGTTAAATATGAAGCTGCAGATGGTGGGAATGGTGGCAGTAGTCAATTGGATGGGAAAAGAGGGAACAATGTGTTGATTCAAGTTCCTGTAGGAACAGTTATTAGATATATTCCAGAATATGAAAAATTAAAACAAATTAAATCAAAAGATTTTTATAATAAAACTGAAGAGGTTGTTAATGTTGATGCAGTCACTAGATTCAGAACTGATGCTGAACCATCATTTATTCAAATTCCAAGAGAAAAATTCAAAGAAGGTGAAGGTTGGATTTTCAGATATAAAGGTTTAGAATATCATAATGAACAACATTATTTCAATCAATTGAATGAAAAAGTTAAAGCTTATGATTATGAAAAATCAATGGAAGAAGTAAGCACGGATATTATTCCAATTGATGGTGTTGATTTAGCTGAACCAACAAAAGATCCAATCTTGTTATTAAAAGGTGGTGCTGGTGGATTAGGTAACATGCATTTTTTAACTAAAACTATTAGAAATCCTCGTTTTGCTAAAGCTGGAAGATTTGGTATTAAGGGCCATTTTTTATTTGAACTAAAATTACTAGCTGATTTAGGTTTAGTTGGTTTACCAAATGCAGGGAAATCCACTTTGTTAAGAGCTATATCAAATGCAACTCCAAGAGTTGGTCATTGGGAATTTACTACCTTGCATCCAACCATTGGAACTATTGAAATGTCTATTGATAAACCAACTTTTACAGTTGCTGACATTCCTGGTATCATTAAAGGTGCATCACAAAATAAAGGTATGGGAATTGATTTCCTACGACATATTGAAAGATCAGGTGGGTTAGTTTTTGTTATTAGTTTAGGAAATCCAGATCCAGTTGGTGATTTACAAACATTGATTAATGAATTAGGTGAGATTGTTACGAATAAAAGAATTTTAGTTGTTGCTACTAAAGGTGATTTACCTGAATCAAGAGGTAATTATAAAATACTAAGAGAATATGTTGATCAACAAGATGGGTGGAAGATCATTCCTGTATGTGCGATGAAGCAGGAGAATATCAAGAGATGTATGGAGTTGATGGCTGAATGTGCTGGCAAATTGTGAGACAATTTGATTATGATTAGTTTAGATTGTATATATAGAACACTAGTACACTGTACACTGTACATAATTTTATGAAATTTCATCTCATCGCATAAAGAAAAAAAAAATTTTAAATATTAAAATATTTTTTATTATAACCTAACTAACGAAACAAATTGAACCCAAGAAATGTCTTTTAAAGAGCTCGGTGTTTCCAAATGGCTCTGCGAGTCACTTGCAGCAATGAAAATTAACACCCCAACAGATATTCAAGCAGCATGTATACCCAAGATTTTAGCAGGACACGATTGTATTGGTGGTGCCAAAACAGGTTCAGGTAAAACAATTGCGTTTGCAGCACCAATGCTAACCAGATGGTCTGAAGATCCGATGGGGATTTATGGTGTTGTCTTGACACCGACAAGAGAGTTGGCGTTGCAGATTGCAGAACAGTTCAGTGCATTGGGTGCCACAATGAATATTAGAATTGCAGTTATTGTTGGTGGTGAAAATATGGTGGAGCAGGCTATTAAATTGAAACAAAAACCACATTTTGTTATTGCTACTCCTGGGAGATTGGCTGATCATATCTTGAATTCTGGGGATGAAACAATTGTTGGGTTGAAGAAAGTTAAATACTTGGTTTTAGATGAAGCTGATCGTTTATTAAGTAATAGTTTTGCCAGTGATTTGAAAAGATGTATGAATGTGCTACCAGCTGCTGATAAAAGACAGACATTGTTGTTCACTGCTACTGTGACCGAGTCTGTTAGAGCGTTGAAAGATAAGCCTGTGCAAGGAGACAAGCCAGAACTGTTTATCCATGAAATGGATAGTGTGGATAACATCGCTATTCCTGCGAAATTGGCTGTTGAATACATCTTCATTCCTTCATATGTGAAAGAAGCATATCTGCACGGGATCCTAACACATGAGCACCATCAGGAGATGACTGCCATTGTTTTTGTCAATAGAACACATACAGCTGAAGTGCTAAGAAGAACTTTACAGTTATTGGAAGTGAAGACTGCCTCATTGCACTCTGAAATGCCTCAACAGGAACGTACAAACTCATTGCATAGATTCAAAGCCGGTGCAGCTCGTGTGCTAATAGCCACAGACGTTGCCTCCAGAGGTCTGGATATTCCAAGTGTCGAGCTGGTGATCAACTACGATATTCCTACTGATCCAGACGACTATGTCCACAGAGTTGGGAGAACTGCAAGAGCAGGGAGAAGTGGTGAGAGTATCAGTTTTGTCACAGAGAAAGACGTGAACAGAGTGCTGGCAATCGAAGAACGTATTGGTAAAAAAATGGAGTTGTACGAGAGAGTTGGTGATAATAACGTTATAAAGAACAGTTTGAAAGAGACGGGTACTGCGAAAAGAGAGGCTCTGATTGCGATGGAAAACCAGGGATTTGGCCAGAAAAGAGAGAGAAACAAGAGGAAGAAAGAGGCTGAACAGCATCACAACAAGAAGAAGAAGAAAAAGAAGGATTAACTTATTTCATTTACATATATTGTAGTATGTACATAGTTAGTTAGATCCAATATTAATATTGATGCATGAATTTTTGATTGTAGAAAAATATTTTTTTTTCTATAGTAGAGAGCTCAGAAAGCTCATCGAGATTCGATTCAAGTTTCAGATGGCAAAGATGGTGCATGTCGACCACTACGCAGTGCTGGAGATTGCAGAGCCGCAGGATATTAGCAACATCACAGCTTCACAGATCAAAAAAGCGTACAGATCGCTGGTTCTAGTGTACCATCCAGACAAATCTGATGTGAAAGATAGTGTAATCTTCAGACAGATCCAGAATGCGTATGAGTTGCTGGCTGATGCCAGTAAAAGACAGGAGTATGATGAAGACTATGAAATTTTTTTCAAAAGAAGAGTGGTTACAATGGATCATTTGGATAAGGAAAGAAGTCGAAAAATTAAAGTGATGAATTTACTGAGAAAAGGTGGAACTTTGACTGATGAAGAAGCTTGGAATTTTGGTAAAAAGAAGAAAACATCAAGTCCTAAGAAGAAAGAAAGTGCACATTCAGCCAAAAAAGGAACATCAACACCTAAAAAGAAACCACAACAAACCTCTAAATCTCAGAATAATAATAATAATAATAATAATAATAATAATGACTGGTATGAAAAAGGTTACAATGAGTTCAAATACGATCCAGAAAAAGAAAGAAAAGAACGTGAACAAGCTGAAAAACTAAAGAAACAAAAAGAACGTGAACAAAAAGAACGTGAACAAAGAGAACAAAAAATTTTTGAAAAACGTCGTAAAGAAGAAGAAGAAAAGGCTAAAGAACGTTTGAAGAAAACTGGGTTTTCTTCTACACCATATTATTACAGCAGTTTTGTTCACTCATGTACCACCACCAATGATCTTCGTAAACATAAAATCAAAATTCTAAAAGAATTATTAAACTCATTACTTCAAGATCAAGAAGATAAAATTTTATTAGAAAATGAAATTAAAAGATTAAGTAAATCAATTACAACAGCAGAACAACTAGCTATGAAAAATAAATTAAAATCTCAAAAACAATTTGATGAAATTTGGAAAAAATCTGATTTATTTGAAAAAAAAGCTCAACAGGCTTCTCTTGAAAAAGATCAAATTGAAAGAGAATTGGATTTATTAACAAAAGAACGAAATTCAAAAATTTTAAAATTTCAAAATATTTCAGAACTAACAGATAAAATTGATAAATTAAAATTAAATGAAACCCAATTAGATTCAAAATCAGAAGAATTTTCAATTAAATCAGATCAATTCCATAATTTAGCTAATGAAATTATTGATCAAGCAACATTGAAAGCAACTGAAACTCAAAATAGAATAAATGCATTAAAACAACAACTTTCTGATTTGAAAGGTCAATTGTTCAGATTATCAGGACATATCACATCTCAAAACTTGACTTTACAATCTTTAATTAAAAGTTTTGAAGAAATTTTTGGTTTTACTCCAACTGTGAAAGAAATTATATTTGATGATTCAAGTGATTTAAAAGAAGAACTTTTGAAAGCAGATTTCTTAAGTTTTATAACAATGGCAAATTCTCCTATTGATATATACATTGAAAAATGTCTTAAAGCAAATTCATTACATCCTGATTTAAAATCAGAATCGGATTTCAAAAAATATCTTTTGAATCTTTATAATGATAACCAATATAATTTGTTTCCGGTTGAATTGTTACCAGTTTATAATCCATCTTCAGATTCTTTGGTTAGTAAAGCTTTGTTATGGGCAAATTGTTTAACTTCCTTAATTTATAACAGAACTGGGAAATTCTTAACAAATAGAACAGAATCATCCTCAGAAAATACAAAACCAGTCTACGAACCATAATTTGTCCCAACAAAAAAACACGCACATACACATATAAAATGTTGTTTAAATAATATACAAAAATATAGAAACCCGTAGATATTAAATTTAATGACCTTTTTTCTTTTGTTTAGTGATATGAGCTCTTAAAACTTTTTGTTGATCACGTAAAGATCTTTTAGCTTTACCTTGAACACCTTTTTTATGGATCATCATAACAAAATTCTTCTTACGAGCTTTTTCACGATTAGTAGTAGAATGTGGTGCATCTCTTTTACCTCTATGAGATCCGAATTTTTCACGATCTTCACGACCTTCTTTAACATGAGCAAGACGTTCTTCACGTAATTGTTTGTATTTGATAGGACCAACAAGAGAACTTGAATCAACATGTTCTTCATTAGTTTGTTTCTTACCTAATAATTTCTCAACACCAGCTTCAACTTTTAATTCCTGTAATTTGGCAAAATCTGCTGGTGTTAAAATACGTGCACCAACAAGATCAGATGTGGTTTTAACTGTAGGAGCATCATTGATTTCAACATCTTCATCTTCAGACAATTCCAAATCAGAATCAGATTCTGCTTCCGGTTTCTTTTCTTCTTCATCTTCAGAATCACTCACATTATAATCTTGATCACTTTCAACAGTAATCCAATCACCTTCAATATCACTAGCATCATCTTCAGAATCAACTTCCCAATTAGCATCATCTTCTGCACCATCTTCTGCTTCTAAACCTTGTTGTTCTCTCCATTTTTCTAATAATTCAATACCTTCAATACCACTAACAGTGTTTTCAACACCGAATTGAGGTAATCCGCGTTTCTCACCAGATTGTAATGCCATGGAAGCGGTTTTACCACGATCTTTTCTATGTAGCATTTCTGGAGCAACTTCTCTATATAAAGAAATCAAAGATTTTGCAGCAATGTTAACAGGTTTTGATTTAGAACCTTTATATTCAGTCAAATCAAGTAATAAAGTTTGTTCAATTGCCAATGGAGCTCTTGTTAAGATTTCTCTAATTGTATTAATACCAGCAGCAGCAACTTCTGGAGCAACACCATCAGAAACAAATTCATCAGCAATTTTACGAATCATAACTGAAATATTTTCAGGTGGGACCAAATCATGAGATGCTTGAGCACATGCAGCCATGATTTGAGTGACATCACGTTGTTTTGGAGTTAAATATTTTAAGAAAAAAGTATATATTCCTAAAACTGTAAGTTTATGAGTACCAATTAATCTTGAAATTAAATTCATTAAAGCAATTTTTTGTTCAAGATCAAATTTATTTGAATTTTTACCTTGTAGATGAACTTGGAATAAATTTTCTGCAAAACCTTGAGGATCTCTTAATAAATGAATGGCACTAAAGTTTAAATAAGTTGTTAAATTTTTAGCATTATTTTTTTTCTTAATAGTTTTAACAGCAGCTTCTAGTTTTTTACCACGCTTGCTTGTTTTTTTATTGATTGTCAATTTATGTCTTAATGCATTCAAATCAAATCCATCTTCATCATCTGAGTCCTCTTCCATTGCTTCTTCTCTTTCTTTATCAGCACCCAGGAAAAATTTAACTCCACTAATGGCAACTTTTGATTCTGGATGTAAAGTGGCTTGAGTCATGATTTCCACAGTTCTTGAATCATCCCAAATACCACGTCTCCATAATTCTCTAGTTAATTTAGTTGCCCATAAACCTTGAGCATCTTTTTTTTCCAATAGATTGAATAATAAAGCTTGAGTTGATCTATTTAATTTTTGATTTTTAGCACCAGTATTAACAGCTTTTAATAAACTAATTAATGTTGAATAAACTTGATGTCTAAGAGCTTTTGAATGTTGGTTTGGTGCTGTGGAGGCACCAGAGTATGCAGCTAATAATGGAAAAATAGTTTGAATCAAAGATTCAGCACTAATAATATCTTTGTTACGCAACATAACTAAACATTGTATAATTTTTTCTCTTAAAGTTGGTGTCAAATCTCTATGATTATTAGTGATCAAAGCTCTTAATTCATCTGGGAAATTTGCAGTTTCTTTTGGGAAACATCCACAAACAGCTGAAACAAACCCTATCAGTTCTAAAAACTCGGTGTCATCTGTGGCAGAGGGACTTGAAAGAAAGATATCTCTTAAAGATTCGTAATGAGAATACTGTTGTAAAAATTCTTCACGGTATGATTCTGGGTCACGACGGACTAAATTTTGTAGCAATATAATGTTTGTTGGCAGAATAGCTGCACCTCTTTTCTTCACCATGTTGACAAGTCTTTGTATGTATATATTTATATGATAATGGGAAAATGAATGATAGTAGAAACAGAAATAAATTTATTTTTTTAAGAAAAAAAAAATTTTGCAGCGGGTAATTCTGGCGATGAGCTTTAAGTTTTAACTACGTCAATTCAAAAGTTTATAACGTTTCAAGTCGTAGCATTGCAAGTTGTAACTTATCAATTAGCATCTTCAAATAAATTGTTCAAAGCCGTGTAATTGATTTTTTTGGATTGAGCTTTTTTAGACAACATGGCTTTAGCAGCAGCAGAAGCAGTGGAAGCTTCACCAATAGAGTTCAATGCAGCATCCAATCCATTATCAAGATCGAACTGGTCAAATTCTGATTTCTGTTTAGTAACATTTCTACGTTTACGTGGTTGTTGATGTCCTGAAATCTCATCGGCTTCTGCTTTCAATCTTTTTTGTTCTTGAGTTAATAAGAATTCTTCATTCAAACCAACCCAAACACGTTCTTTCAATTCAGATTCTTCTTTGGTTAGCAAGAAATTCTCCACTTCTTCATCATCTATATCATCGAAATTTTCAGGATCTGATGAAATTTTCAGTAAAATTTGTGAAGTTGTTGGTAATTTCAATAAATTTCTTGGACGATCTGGATCATGATCTTCTTTCACTTTCAAAGCTTGAGGGGATTGTTGAGACATGTTATTCGGCTGTAATTCATTCTGTTGGTCAACAACAACAATGTTATTAGATGCACGTTCTCTTTCTAAATCTTTAGCCTGTCTTAACCGTACTCGTTCTAATTGATCTAAAATGTCTTGATCATTTAAATCAATGTTCCCTATTACCATATCAATCAAAGCTTTATCTGACGGTTTGATATCAGAAGTTTCTTCTTCAATTAATTTATCATTAAAGCCTATAACTTTTTGTTTGATTAATGACTCTCTTTTCTTAACATTTTTTTGGAAAGAAGGAGGTTGTGAAGCTTCAACTTGAATATTTTCTCTAAATTCTTTCACTGTTAATTTCCCCGAGTTTGTGTTTTTAAATTCATTTAATCTTCTTTGTAGTGTATCTTCACCAACATGAGCAACTGCCACAATTTCATTATGAGATCTTCTGTGATTGTTCATTCTTGCAGCTAGCAATAGACAAGCACCAGCAACACCTGCTGGTCTTCTACCTTCATGTATCCAATCCTCGGCCATTCTATGAGCTAATCTAACTGCATCTTTAACAACTTTAACTTTATCATCTCCAAATTCTAATTTTTCAGCAAAATGTTGAATGAATAAAGAAGGATCAGCTAATGGTAGATTAGTTATATGTAAGACTTTGACCATTTTTAAAAAAGTAGCACCAACAGAATAAACTGAAATTTGCAATCTTGCTGAAAAATCTATCAACATATGATGAGTTTTCTCCTTTCTACACGCTATATAAAGACACGCTGCAATAACATTCTGAGATCTTCTTCCCTTAACAAAATTGTTGGCAAGAGCTAGACTAAACCATTGATAAGCGGCATCGGAAACATAATCCGGGATTCTCAACGAACCAGCAACAGCTCTAATTTTTCTTTTAGCACTGGCCAAAGTCTTTGTTCTACTGTCCATAGAATTACCTCTTGGACCACCAGTGAATGTTGCATGTGATTGATCAGCCCCAACAAAGGAACCTTGAACCACAGCAGCACCATTTGAAGTTTCACCAAAAGTGACTTCACTAACAATTGGGTTTTCTTCTGACACAAGACCACAGTTCTGACACGCTAAATCTGAAGATGCACTATGGATGTCTCTTGTGAAGTTCGTGCCTCCACATTTCTTACATTTGACCATTACTGATAGTTGTGTACTTTTTTTTATTTTGCGGTGATTTAAAAATTGTAACTTTGTTGTTCTGAAAAGGTTGAAAAAGGTTGAAAAAGTATGATAGTTCCAGCAGTTTGTTCTGAGTGTTTCTAAGTGTGTTTTGCTGCTTGTTGCAAATTTTAAAACGCTGTTTTTTTTCCTGTTGTTTTCCTGTTTCTTTTTGTTTTTTGTTTTTTTTTTTTGTTTATTAAAAATAAAAAAAATGAAAATTAGGGCCAAAAAGAAAGAAAAAAAAAACTTTGAAAATGGTTAGTTTGGTGAAGCTCGTTTTTTTTTGTTTCTGTTGATTGATTTATGCAGCAACTGATGGGTTTTACAAAATTGTTCTAAGAATGATTTTCATTCAGCACTGAGCAGTGAGCAGAGCTTTCAAAATGACAGAAAATACTGAAAAATTGAAAGAGTTACACGCCTAAACTGCTCGATTTGGTAATTCTTCCTATCTTTTTATCAGCTATAAATCTCAATATCAATAGACCAAAATCGCTTTTTTTTTATTTCCTACACTTAATTGTATGTTTAAGAGAGAAGCAATCAAAACATGGCTGGTACACAGACTAAGAGTCTCACACTCTCACTGGCATTTTTGTCAATCATCACACTAGTCTCACTCAAATACTATTACAATTACAATTCATTTAACAGATTTAATCAGTATGAGATCCCAACTAATCCATTTACATCAATCCCTAAACTATCCCCTACCAATGCCACTTATTTGACTAAAATAAACTACATCATGACAGATGAAGACTTCAAGCAACAATCCTTATTGAAATTTCAAGGTGCTATTAAAATTCCAACTCAAGTTTATGATTTCAATCCACATCCAAATGATTCATTATTAGGATGGGAATCATTTCTTGAAATCCATGATTTTTGGAAATCCCAATTTCCACTAGTTCACTCTAAAATGAAATTAGAACTAGTGAATAAATTAGGTTATGTGTTAACTTGGCCAGGTTCTAAACCAGATTTAAAACCAATGTTACTTTTAGCACATCAGGATGTTGTTCCTGTTGATGAGGACACTTTGGATCAATGGAGTTATCCACCGTTTGATGCTTATTATGATGGTACTTATGTCTATGGCAGAGGTGCAGTTGATACTAAGAATTTATTGGTTGGTACGTTTGAAGCATTGGAAGAGTTGATTAAAGATGGATTCGAACCAAAAAGAACCATTGTTTTTGCTTCTGGATATGATGAAGAAGCAATTGGTCGTTATGATGGTGCTGTTAGTATTTGTGATAAGTTGGTTTCCAAGTATGGAGAAGATTCATTTTATAGTTCTGTTGATGAAGGATCTGGAGCTGATAAATGGTTTGGTAGTTGGATTGCAAGTCCAAATGTTGCTGAAAAGGGGTATATTGATATGTATGTTGATTTGAGAGTTACTGGAGGACATTCAAGTGTTCCTCCAGATCATACTGGTATTGGGATTATTGGTGCTTTGGCTACATTAATTGAACAAACTCCATATCCTTCCGTTTTAACAGATGATAATCCAATCTTGGATTTGTTGAGAACGGTTGCTGAATTAGAAACTACTGAATTATCAGAAGATGTTAAACAAGATTTAATTATGGCTAGATATGATAATAAATCAAAATCAAGAGTAATTGAAATGATTCAAAATGTGAAAAAATTGAAATATTTGATTAGAACCAGTCAATCTATTGATATTGTTCAAGGAGGTGTTAAAATTAATGCATTACCAGAAGTCACTAGACTTGGAATCAATCAAAGAATTTCCTTGGATTTAAAAGCTCAAGATATAATTAATAAAATTTTAAACAATGTTGAAACCATTGCTCATAGATTTCAACTAAACGTTAAATATGACAATGAATTTATATTATATGATGACTCCAATGTTGGTACATTTGAAGTTTTTGCCGTGCAACCTCTTGATCCTCCAAAGATTTCATTAACAGAAGGTAAAACTTGGGATATTTTTGCATCAACTATTAAACATGTTTATGATGATTTTGTATTTGGTGGAACTAATGAAACTATCACTATTGCACCAAGCTTAACAGGTGGATATACTGATACATCCCGTTATTTGAGATTAACAAATAATGCATATAGATTTATTGCTACACATTCTAATCCTTATGATAGTAATGCACATGCTATTGATGAGAAATTTGAATTTGAAGGACATTTATCTACTATTGCGTTTATTTATGAGTATTTGGTGAATGTTGCAGAATATGATTCTTGAAATGTTTTTATAATTTAATTAATTTATACAGTTAACTAAATCTATTTATCTAAAACTTTAACAACGTTTTCTGGGTCAAAAGTTTTTTCACCAGCTGGGGCAGTTGGGACACCAAAGACTAATTGGGCTTGAACGGACCAGGATTCTGGGATTTTACCTTTCAAAGCAGCTTCAACGTAACCATTGTAATGTTGTAAATGACCACCTAAACCGATTTCTTGTAAAGCAGCCCAAGTAGCAACTTGAGCAGCACCATTGGAAGTGGTGGAGAAAGTTGGGAAGTAGTCTTTAAAAGGTGGGAAAGCATCTTGGATTTTTTTCAAAGCAGTTAAATCATCAAAGAAAATAACAGAACCAAAAGCTTCATCTTTAGCAGAAGTTGGTCTTTTTTTACCAGAATCACCTTCAATGGCATCTGTGACTGATTGCCAGACGTTTTTGTGTAAATCACCGGTGATGATTAAAGCACGGATGGTTTGGGAGTTAAAAGAGGTTGGAGTGTGTTTCAAGATATCTTGAACGATTTCTTGAACTTGTTCAATGGAAACATTGGCTGGTAATTCTGGTTTTAAAGAGTATAAAGTTCTTCTGGCAGTGTAAGTTTTAAGGAAAGCAGACATTATTAGGGATTGTATTGAGTTGGTAGTAGGTAGAGTTAGACAGTGAGAAAGAGAGAGAGGAAAGATCTCTGTTTATATAGTTTTGTCACTTTGTGAGAATTGTGTAGAAATCATTGTGCTGGTGTCTGCACGGAGCTGCTGCAGGAGGTGACAAATTATTTGTAATTTGAATTATTAACCATTCATAAATCATAATTGATTTCAAAATTGTGTAGATACCACAATGTAGTATGTAAAGCCTTTAGGTAACGTTTTGAGGAAGAGTAGCGTGAATTTTATAATGGAATTTGGTTATACTGTGAAATTTGAATAAGAGATTCGGTATTAATACTTTTTCAACTGAAGAGCAGTAATTGTAGTAACTGAGTCCTGAGTGATATAAAGACTCCTAAGTGTAAGCTTTATTATATGTAAAGAATCATGATTGAAATTCAAGATCATAAACTTAAATCAGAGTAATCCGGCTCAATAAAGTGTATTATGTGCCATTCTTTTCTTTTGGCCTAGACTAATATAAAGTATCTTCAGTTAGAATTAGTGTGCAATAATATTAAACTGCTGTAAAATCTAACGGTCCAACAGTCTACTACAAACTTCATCTCATATCATTTAAAGGTTCAATAAACATCACGTGAACTAATCCAATAAACTCACGTGCAAATCTTACTCAAAATTGTAATAAACTTGAATAAGCAAAAAAAAAAAATTATTTTTAATAACAATTAATTGGTATTAAAACATTTGCGAGATGACAGACTCTACAGAACAACCAGAAGCTAAAAGACAAAAGATTGACACAGAACCAAAACAATTGACCATTTGCACACATAGTGGGTCTTTCCATGCAGATGAATCATTAGCTGTTTATATGCTACGTTTATTACCAAGATTCAAAGATTCAAAGCTAGTTCGTTCAAGAAATCAAGAAGATTGGGATTCAAGTGATATTGTTGTTGATGTTGGTGCTAAATATGATGGTGTCAAATTTTTTGATCATCATCAACGTGGATTTGAAGAAACTTTTAGTTCTGATTACAAGACTAAATTAAGTTCTGCTGGTTTAATTTATAAACATTTTGGTAAAGAAATTATTAGTGAATTAATTCAATCAAATGAACAATCTGTGATAGATTTATTATATGAAAAAATTTATAAAGAATTCATTGAAGCTTTAGATGCAAATGATAATGGGATTGATAAATATGAAAATAATCCAGGAACACCAAAGTTTAAAGATAGAAATATTACATTACCATCAATGGTTTCGAATCTAAATCCTTCATGGAATGGACCACAATCACCAGCTGATTTTGATAAACAATTTTTAATGGCTTGTCAATTAATGGGTACTGCTTTTGAAAATGTTGTTAAAAGTTATGGATTAGCATGGTTACCAGCTAAAAAAGTTGTTGAAAAAGCATTTAATGAAAGATTTGATGTTGATAAATCTGGTAAAATATTAATTTTAGATCAATTTGCACCATGGAAAGAACATTTATATGAAGTTGAAAAAATCAATAATAAACAAGGAGAAATTTTATATGTGTTATTTGCTGATAGTGCAGGTAATTGGAGAATTTCTACAGTTCCATTAACAAGTGTTTCATTTGATAATAGAAAACCTTTACCAAAGAATTGGAGAGGTTTAAGAGATGAAGAATTATCAAAAATCACTGGTGTTGAAGGTTGTGTTTTTGTTCATGCAGCAGGTTTTATTGGTGGTGCTAAAACTAAAGAGGCTGTTTTAGAATTAGCTAAGATGAGTTTAGTTAATAAATAGATTTAGATGTTAATATTTTCAATGTTGTGGATTTTCAAAACTACTATTATTTATTATTTATTATTTATTTGATGTGTTATTATCTATTTCTCAATTTTATAAGAAGATTTTACTAAATTTTATTTTTATGGGGAAAGTCTACAATGAATGAGAATTTGAGAAATTAAAACTAAAATGAAAACATAAAGTTATAAACTCAAATATGATGAGCATATTTTAGAGTAGGTGGGAAAGAATCTTTTGTTTTATAACCATTTCTTGATAATTTATCAGCACGTTTACCATTTTTTTTCAAATCCAAACAGAATTGTTTATGTTCTTCATATCTATTACATCTATCCCAACGAATTTTGGTTTTTTCTTTTAAAACTTCTATATCTTCAAGTGTAATTGTTTCACCTTCACAAACACCAAACATTTTTTTTTCAATGATTGCAGTATGAACTTTTGTATCTGCAATACGAGCATCATCTTTTGTTGCATAAAGAGTACCATCAATCAATGAATGACGGGTAGAGTAATCAGATAATTTGAAGACTGTATTTGGGTTGTTAAGAGTTTGTTTAACTTTAGATTGTTTGTAGAAGTTTAATTTAGTCATTATGAGTGTTTTTTTTGGGGGTTATATTAATGAGGAATGAAAAGATAGAATTAAATGATAGAAGGAAAGAACATCAAATGAAATTTGCTCTTTATATAGTTGTGGGTCTCTTGAAAAAGATGTTTTCAATCAATTCATGAGAGAATTGAGATCATTTTAAATTGGTGTAATTTATTTCCTAATATAGATTGAGATATTTCAAGAGATGAGTTGAATATTGATTTAGTGATGATTATGTCTGGTATGGTGACTATATATACTAGATAGTAAATGGATTGATTTATTAAGCAGAAAAAAAGAATGATCCCGATGATCAATTAATGGGAGTTGAAAATTTGAGAAGGTTTTGTAATTTCTTCGATCATTGACACAAAACTTGCATGATAATTGATATGAAGATGAAGCTAGACGTTTCTCATAGATTTTAATACTTTTGATTAATTAGCCTCAAACTACTGGCACCACGACCCGCATTTATATATTTATAATAATTATTGAGGCAACTGAATAATGCTCACCAAGTGTAAATAATTCAATATGCTAAATAAACTTATTTCACTAGCCACAAATATTAACATAAATTAATGTGCCACACGAATCAAGTTGAATGGAATTTCAATATTATCAACTAGCTACCTAACTAAATGAACAGTGAAGTTATAACTAGCTCATGCTGTTCAATTACTATACTCAATTTCAACAATAAATAAATTAGCTCATGATGAGTGCTGTTATTATATGCTTACACAATTAAATGAATTGTCAATGCACTTCGATCTTTTTATATTCAATTACAACTCTGTAGCTTACTACACTCGACGGTAGTTATTAAGTTCTTACAAGTTCTTATATAAACAAGTTCCACTGATCTTCTCCTGATCATATCACTAACTAAGCACTCTGCTGGTCTTCAAACCCAACACTGAACAGCCTTCGCTTCTCCCACTGCCCAAAACACTCTTCTTATCGCTACTCACACTGCTAGCAGCCAATCATAGCCCAATTCGTCCATCCTAAAATTTTTTCTCAAATATCAAGACAAATTAAATTTAAATAAATTGCTGATTCCTGAATCTCTTCTTCTTCTCTCCTTTAGTTCAATTAACTACGAGTCACGACACACACACACAATGGCTGAATTAACACACCCAACTATCAAAGACGGATGGTTCAGAGAAATCTCCGACACCATGTGGCCTGGTCAAGCTATGACTTTAAGAGTTAAAAAAGTCCTTCACGTTGAAAAATCCAAATATCAAGATGTTTTAGTTTTTGAATCCACTGATTACGGTAACGTCTTGGTTTTAGACAATGCTATCCAAGTCACCGAAAGAGACGAGTTCTCATACCAAGAAATGATTGCTCATTTGGCATTGAACTCTCACCCAAACCCAAAAAAAGTTTTGGTTATTGGTGGTGGTGATGGTGGTGTTTTAAGAGAAGTTATTAAACACCCATCTGTTGAAGAAGCAACTTTATGTGACATTGATGAAGCTGTCATCAGAGTCTCAAAACAATATTTGCCAAAAATGGCTGCTTCTTATGACAATCCAAAAGTTAAAACTTTTATTGGTGATGGTTTTAAATTCCTTGATGAATATAAAAACACTTTTGATGTCATCATCACTGATTCTTCAGATCCAGAAGGTCCAGCCGAATCCCTTTTCCAAAAACCTTATTTCCAATTATTAAACGATGCTTTAACTGAAAAAGGTGTTATTTCCACCCAAGCTGAATCAATTTGGTTACATTTACCAATCATTAAAGATTTGAAAAAAGCTTGTTCCGAAGTCTTCCCAGTTGCTGAATACGCTTTCACTACTATTCCAACTTACCCATCTGGTCAAATTGGTTTCATGGTTTGTTCAAAAGATGCGAATGCTAATGTTAAAAAACCATTACGTTCTATTTCAGATGAAGAAGAAGATGAGTTGTATTCTTACTACAACAAACGTGTTCATGAGGCTGCTTTTGTCCTTCCGAACTGGGCCAACAAAGCTTTGAACAAACAATAAACTCCATCAAACTTGGATATTACATACATAAATCAAATCTTTAATTTGTTCACAGCTTCTTTATGTACTGTAGTTGAAAAAAAAAAAATTAATCGATTTCTGAATTTCTGAAGTACAATTAAAATGAAAAGGAAAGTTGGTGTTGTTTACTCAAACGAAGTCGAATCACTTGATGCCATTCCAGCAAACAAAGATAGGAACTCATTGATATTTAATTTAATAAATTCATATAACTTACTATCATTTGCACAGTTAATTCCTTTAAAATTACCAAATAAACAAGATTTATTAAAATTCCATTCAAATTCATACATCGATTTCTTGTACAATTGTGCTGACTTGGATTTAGAAAATAATTTACCTCAATTAGAAGAATATGGTTTATTATACGATTGTCCTGTCTTCAACGGATTATGGGATTATGTTAATATAATCACAGGTTCAACTTTATCTGCATCAAAATATTTAATGATTGAGCAACAAGAAGATCAACAAAAAATTGCAATTAATTGGTATGGTGGACGTCATCATGCTAAAAAATCAAAAGCTTCCGGGTTTTGTTATATAAACGATATAGTATTAGGAATATTAGAATTAAGAAAAAAATTTAATAAAATTATGTATATTGATATTGATCTTCATCATGGTGATGGGGTTGAAAATGCTTTTAAATTTAGTGATAAAATTATAACTTTTTCAATTCATAGAAAAGATATTGGATTTTTCCCAGGTACTGGAGATTTAAATGATGTTGGTTTAGGAAAAGGTAAAAATTATAGTTTTAATTTACCAATGAAACATGGATTAGGTGATGAATCATTTAATACAATTTTCCAAGAAATTTTAATTCCATTGATTCATAAAATTAAACCGGATGTTTTAGTCATGCAATGTGGTTTAGATGGATTAGGTTCAGATGAACATAAAGAATGGAATCTATCAATTAAAGGTATTGGATCTCAAATTCAAGAAATTTTGAAATTGGGAATTCATACAATGCTATTAGGTGGAGGTGGTTATAATCATGAGCAAGTGGCTAGAGGTTGGTGTTATATTACATCATTAGCATTGGGCCTAGACATTCATTTTGATCTATTACCAGATGAATTTGTTCAAAATAATAATGTTGAAGATTATGAATTTTGGAATGTTTCAACATTAAATATGACTGATGAAAATGATAAAGAATATTTAAATATGCTTAAAACTGAAATAATGAATAGAAAATTATCATAATAAATTTCCAAATTTCTTCCAATTAGTTTCCCATCTTTCTTTACTTTTATTCATTGCCCCATCTTTCAATTTAGCTAATAATTTATCATCATTGAAAACATAAATGAATGATTCAAACATATCTAATTCTCTAGTAACAGTTAATCCATCAACTCCATAATGAACAAGTTCTCCAATTGCCGGAAAATCCATTGCAATCACAGGAACTCCACAACCAAACATATCTAACACTTTCATTGGTAAATCTAATCCACTACTTGATGTATGTAATGAAACTCCTACATCTCCCATTCCAATTATTAAAGGATATTCTTCTGCACTTAACCAACATGTCCTTATACTAACCTTCTTCATATCTGCTTCTTTAACTTGTTGTAAGAAATCCTCTTTCAAGGGTCCTTTACCTGTAATCAACACTCTGATATTTGGTACATTTTCTTGAAAATCATATTGTTTTAAAGATTCAATTAAAACAGTAAAATCTTCATCTGGTGTGAAAGATGTAGAACTGACCATAATTTTATCACCTTGTTGAAACCCATCAAATAATTCAGGATGTGATTTAATCACTGCAAGTTTCTCATCTTTTGTTAATGGATGAAATTGTTTTGCTGGTTTATCATAAAGTATAACAATTTTATCACCATTCATACCAAATTCTTCAATTAAGAAACCTTTCATCATTTCTGTAACTGTTAGATTCATATCACTAAATTTAGATAAAAAATGTTCATAAATTTTGGAAATTATAACAAATGGATGTGATTTGGATAATTTCATTGATAAAATTGTGTAACCTAAATTATGCCAATCAATAATCAATTTAGTACGTGTGAAAATTTTGAAAACAACTGCAACAAACATTGTTGGGATTGATGGTGGGTTTTGAATCAAGATATAATTCATTCCACGTAAATTAATCAATAATTTAAACAAGGACAACACTTGATACACAACTTTCACAGCTCCAAATATAATAAATGGTATTCCAAACTTGTTTGAAATTTTCTTGATTTCATGTATATCAATATTATCGTTCTCCACAACTTCTAAACTTGGTGATTCTTCAATGTACCCACATAAATCCACACTAAAACCTTTATCAGCCAAACTTTGCGCATGGTAGCACATTCTTGGTGAATGGCCCAAATCTCCAAGCACAAGCACAACAACTCGTTTCTTTGAAGAAACGTTCCCCAGCACCATTGGCATCAAAATGTAAACCAACACCGGTAAACTGAAATAAAGCATGATCAATGCCCACACCCATAGTGGATAATCTAGCCATGCAATCCACTTGCAAATTTGCAAATAGACCCAATTGACTCCGCTGATTCTTAATATCCAGCTCAAAATCCCAAATTCCATCACAAAACAACTGGAAAACACGCAAAACTTGCAGATCAATAAATCATCAAAACAACATCAACAGAATTTTTCTATACAAAAATAACAAAAAAAAACTACTTTAAAAAAAAAAAAACAAAAAAATTCTGGCTGTGCCGATTTATTGTAAATAATTCTTTTATTTCTTAGTTGAAAAACAAACAACGAAACGACAAATCAACCACAATGGTGAGTCTTACAGTCAAACAGGACACTTAAAACACATTGGTAGCTTCACACTCAAAGAAAAATGGCCTTTTGAGCAACTTTTTTTTGGCTGCTATCTTGCGTGTTAATTGTCGCGTCGTCGTGTCCTGTTTTGTTTTATTTTTCTTTTTATTTTTCTGCTTTAAAGCCATAAAGATACTAACACACACAAACAGTCTGAAAAACTAAGTGAAGAACAAATCTCCGAATTTAAAGAAGCCTTTGCCTTATTTGACAAAGATCAAGATGGGAAAATCTCTGGCTCCGAACTATCCACTGTTATGAGATCCCTTGGGTTTGCACCAAGTGAAGCACAAGTTCAAGATATGGTCAATGAAATAGATGTTAATGGTGATCATCAAATTGAATTCTCTGAATTTTTAGCATTGATGAGTAGACAATTGAAAACTAATGATTCAGAACAAGAATTATTAGAAGCTTTTAAAGTTTTTGATAAAAATGGTGATGGTGTTATTTCTGCTGCTGAATTAAAACATGTTTTAACTTCAATTGGTGAGAAATTAACAGATGCTGAAGTCGACCAAATGATTAATGATATAAGTGATGGTTCTGGTGAAATTGATATTAAACAATTTGCTGCTTTATTATCAAAATAAGAATTTTAGTTATATTCCATAATTCCTCCCCCATTTTTTTTTTATTAGCCTCATAGTTTATATAAACTCACATCAATTTTTTAATATTACAAAACCTACATCTTTGATTTTGAAGTTGTATATGTATCTCAATTATATTATTTATTTCTCAAATCTATTTGCTTGAGCAGGAACAGCTGCTTTTAAATATCTTGCAAATGGATTATCATTATCAGCTTCTTCTTCTTCTTCTCTCTCTCTTTCTACCTTTTTAACTGGATGTGTTTTACGTAAATGCACTTTATTTAACTCCAAACTTATATCAAACCCATTTGATTCTTGAATTTTTGGTTTTATTGGTGGAGATGTTTTAATCTCAAGATTTTCAGGCTTTGGTTTTATTGGAGGTGGTTGTTTCTTTAAAGATTCCGGTTTTGGTTTAATTGCTGGCGGGGTAGATGATTTAGAAGTTTTCAAAGACTCTGGTTTGGGTTTTAAAACAGGTTTTGGTTTTATTTTTGGTGCTGGATCAGAGATTGGATCAGAATGATCTGTTGTTTCAGGTATTGAAGTTTGTGTTGGTGCACGTATTGGTGGTCTTGGTGGTGGTGGAGGAAATGATGAAACCGGTTTTGATGGGATTGTAATTGCAATTGGGTTGGTACCGGTTTCAGAATTTTCAGAATTAGATCTAATTGGCGGTGCTGGTACCGACACTGGTGAAGAATGATGCAAAAATGGTTTCACAGGTTCCAAATCTGCTCTTCTGAAAGGTTTTGGAGGAGGTGCAAATGCAACAGGTCTTGGTTCAGGTACACCAGTGACAGAATTATTTGTATGAACTTCTTCAGATTCGACTGAATAACTTGGAGGTGGTGTTTCAAAGTTATTTGAACTCTCTGTTGATGGTAATGAAGGTTTTGGAAGAGAGGTACTATGAATAGTAGAGTCTATTCTTGAAAGTGGCGGCGGTGGTGGTGGTGGTTGTGGTGATGAGAAACTTTGTTTCTTTGTAAAAGAATGTTTCATTCTTGATTGAATCTTTTGTTCTTCAAGTTGTGAAATGTGTGGTTTTGGAGGTGGTGCAAAATTCAGCTTCACATCGTAGTTATAAGATCCTGATATTCCAGGAGTTACTTCCTTCTCTTCTTCGATCTCAATTTGAGAACTTTCAACAGTTTTGGAATCAGCAGCTAAATCTTTTCTCACCGCTGGAAGAGGTGGAGGCACAGATGATCCACGAGATGGAGGAGTAGGAACACTCCTTGCCACAGGTGTAGTGGATTTGGAAACCGGTGGATTTGGTGTACCTGGTTTGGACAATTCTCTAGGTGTGGGACTACGATCTCTATGAGATGGTGGAGGTGCAAATTTAACATCCACTTTATATTCATAAGTTCCAACAACAGCAGCTTGCTGAGGCAAATCTTCTTTATCTTGGACTAAATTACCTGTAGTGGTTGGCTCAACAGGTTGTGCAATCGGCTCAGGTGGATATTGTGGAATTGGCTGTTGAATGAACTGCTGTTGTTGAGCAGGCGTGGTAGGTATTGGACGTTGTACTTGAGGCAAAGCAGGAGGTGCTGGTGGTTGTATAATTTGAATTCCTGGTTGAGCTACTGGAACACCTTGATAATATGAAGAATTCACGGTGGTTTGAACAGGATCAGGCTGTGGTTCAACTGGCTGCATAGGTTGAATTGCCTGGACTGGTGGATACTGATTTGGTACTTGTTGTACAATAGACTGCTGCTGATGTTGAACAGGAGCCTGAAGCACCTCACCTGGCAATGGTACTGCACCTCTCTGATAGACATTTTGAACTGGTGGTTGTTGGTACTGAACTGACTGAGCAGGCTGCTGATACTGATACTGCTGTTGTGGTTGTGGTTGCTGTTGAACATACTGCTCAGGAGGTTGCACAGTAGCAGGTGTAGAAGCCGGTGATTGGCTCTGTCTTTCTCTGATCTTCTCACTTGTATATTGATTTTGTCCCGGTCTTAAAGGAGGAGCAGGAAACTTAGTTGGATCTGCCAGTGAAGAGATTGGTCTCACGCTGTCACTGTTGAATTCCTCTTTCTCATCAACACCGTTTTTGGCTTTCACGGTAGCTGCTCTCTGGTTCTTCGCTGCTTGATAACCAGCTTTTCCCACAACTTTAGCACCTTTAAAACCAGCTTTTCCCACAGCTGCTGTGCCCTTCATGATGGACTCTTTGTTGTCGTCCCAGAAACCCATTCTGATCTCTTTTTATACTGGTTGGAATTCTCAAATCTTTGAAGATTCTTTTGAAACTTTTGATATTTGGTAAAAAGTATTTTGTTTACATTTTTTTTTTTTTAAAATATTTCGAGAAACCACGAAGAACTCTGAAAATGTCGCTTTTGGATGGAAATCTGCGTATTTTTAAAGGTTCACAAGCAGTAGATGTGTCTGTTGTGGAAGAACTGGCGAAACTAGAATCAAAATCGAGCGAAAATGAACTGAAACTATTGTTTGCAGCTATACTGATGCAGTCGCAAGAGCATGATTTGTTGATGCTTTCGCAGCTGGGGAACATGTCAGTGGAACAGCTAACCAGATTTGTAAATATAGAGTTTGGAAATACACAGAAAGAGTGTTTTGGTGTAAAATACGCAGTGAAAACTATTATGGTATCATTCAAAGATCAGTTAATGAGAAAACAATCTTTTGTCTTGATTACAACAGAGGACACAGTAACCGAGGACGAAAAACCATATAATGTTTTGATACTGACAAAATCTGTGCCCAAAATAACAGACTTGTTTTTGAATTGGGTACGATCAGAATTAGGAACTTTGACAAAACCTGTTAAATTTAGCTCTGAGTTTTTGAAAGAAGTGCTGTATTTTTTGGTGAATGGACTACCTACAGATAAATCACGAGTAGGTAATTTGAATTTAGTCTTTAAGACTTCCACAACTGCGAATGCATTGAATGATATAACACTGGATATACCCAATGACGATCTAGTGGAATTTGAAAGCTTATCCAATGATGTGCTTGGTTCGTTGTTTGATTATCTGAAAGAAAATACGGCCATTGATTTTAATAAGCTAGAGATTTTCAAATTGAAGTGCAATTTTTTGGTAATATCAAGTGATGGGAAATTAAGACTATCCAAAGGGATTCCAAGAATAAGTGCTACAGATGTCATTACTTTCACTGTATGGGATTTGTTTGCAAAAATCTATGAAAATATATAATAGAAGGGGCTGGTTATTGTTTTGTTGTTACGTAGTATTCAGTTCCCAAGAATTGATATAAGAATCTCCTAGATGAATCAGTAAAATTCTCTAATGGTAATGAGTTTTTAATTTCTTCTAATTCTTTCTCTAGAACTAGTTTTTCTGTATCAGGTAAAGCTGTAACAAAACTCCTAGTCAACCAATAATCATAAACTTTAGATGCTTCAAAAGGTTGTATTCTATAACTAAACTGATCAACAGGATTTTTAAAAAACGATTGATTCTCAAACACATTTCTCCATTCTGCTTTTCTATACTGTGGGACATTGCCATCTGGAGAATGACCCTTTCTTGACAAAATCTCCCAACCTTCTTTCTTAACTTCATCTTCTTTTGATACGAGCAGTTTTGAAGAGCTTTTTTGTAAATTGGAGTTATAAGAAGCACCATCGAAATTCCAAATAAGACCTAGTTTCCCACCAGGTTTTAGTACTCTATGTATCTCCTTTAAAGACTGCTGATCAGCAAACCAATGGAACGCCTGGGCAATAATAACAGCATCAACAGATTCTGAGTTTATAGGAATCTCATAACTTGAACCTTGTACAGACTCAACTTTAGGGAAATTCGATTTAAAAGACTCCAACATCCCTTTAGATGGTTCCACAATGATCAATTCATTTGGGGTAGACCAACCTTTAGTTATTATAGATCTTGTGAATTTACCTGTCCCAGCAGCCAACTCAAGAATTTTTTGTTTCGAAGGATCAGTTAATGATAGTTCTTGAAAAAAGGGATCAATCACTTTTGAGTCAAAGTCAGGTCTGATTTGATCATAAAGTTTATGGTTGGCATTAAAACTGTTTATCGCAACGGGATGAGATAAGGTTGATTGATGTTTCCTGAAATTCAATGAATAAGACACAATTCTTTTCAACATTGATTAATATTTGGGAGTATTTTTCTTTGAATTTGAGTAATTTAGTGAGTTGATATCATGCAAAGATGTGATTAAACTAATATTGTCGATGGTACCTAGTGTTAAAACAGCATGTACATAATAATGTACTCTAAATAATTCTTGAAGATGAATATTTTGTTGAAGTGGCGGTGCAAAAGCACTTGCCACACCCTAAAAAAACTAGACGTAAATGTCAATGTTACAAGACGCAAAACTATGTAAAACATTTGAAACTACAGTTAACTCATGTCCATTAAAGATTTTGGTTTTTATATATTATATTAGATTGCAATGTTTCAGTTTGTACCAAATGTAACTCATACAAGCGTCTGTAGCTTACTGTTAAAACACCAATTTTCAAACCAAAAACTCTCCAAAATCATCAAGTTTCTTACTTTTGAGAACTTTACGTCTCTTAATTTGTGTCAAAATTGATTTGAGAAAAATTCAAGACATAATAAACTTTAAATTCTCAAAACTTTTCAGGACGTACGTTTCCTGGTTTATAAAAATAGATGTACTTTGATTTCAATTACAACTTTGTTGATTATAAAAGAATTATTTCCAAACACAATTAGCAGGAAAGAAACATCTCAGAAATGAACAAGTTCAGCAGTTTGCTCTTTATAATAATATCAACTTTTGTTGCTATTTCACACGCTGATGTTTCGATATCAAAGCCATTACCTGGTCAAACATATTCAGCAGCTGCAGGGTCAGTTGATATTGAACTCTCATGGATTGAATCAAATGCTGTTCCAACATTGGACAAAATCCTTTCTTATACTTTCACAATTTGTACTGGGCCAAATTCAGCAATCCATGCATTGGATACACTTGCTGAAGAAGTCTCACCAACTTCCATTGAAGATTTCACTTATAAATTAAACATTAAAAACACAATTGGTGCAAATGGATATTATTATATTCAAGTTTATGCTAAAGCAGCAAATGGATTCACCATTCATTACTCTAATCGTTTCCAATTAACTGGCATGAAAGGTACTTATCAACCAACTGTTGGTCCTGTTACAATTGCCCCAGATGGTCAAACTAGTATTGCTGCTGATGATGCAACTGCACCAGCATCCATTGATACCCGTTCTTTCACAGTTCCTTACTCTTTACAAACAGGTAAGACGAGATATGCACCAATGCAATTACAACCAGGTTCAAAAGTCACCAAAAATAAAAATTCATGGACAAGACAATATCCAACTAGTTCAGTTAGTTATTTCAGCTCATTGAAAGGCGGTTCATTACCTCAAGTCTCAACTTTAACACCGGGTTGGTCATATACAATCTCTTCAGCTGTGAACTATGCAACACCAAATGTTCATCCTTCTGATAATGGTGGGTGGTATAATCCTACAAAAAGATTGAGTTTAAGTAAACCAACGTTGATGAGAGATCCCGACTCATCACATAAACATAAGAGAGATCATTTTATTGAGGACGAAGAATAATTACTAATTGTAATGAATAAACATTTTACAACCGTATTTTTAGTGTACTTTAATTATTTTTTATGTAAAAGCATTTTAAGTTATATCATTAAAAAAAGCTAACAGCTATACAAAATATATATCTTACTGACATTAAAACATATGCTAAATGATAATTAGTACAAG
>JAJMDW010000203.1:49916-77889 GCA_030573755.1 Starmera amethionina
CCATAATTATTATATCCACTATTTGGTGGAGGTGGATAATTTCCGTAATAATTTTGGTAACCACCATAACCTGATTGTGGCGGTGGATAATATGGAACACCTCCTGGACCACCAGGACCGCCTGGAGGAGGTGGTCCACCTTGATAGTAATTGCCTGGACCGTTTGGTGGAATGTTTGGACCGTTTGGACCATTTGGACCACCTTCTTCTGGGCCATTTGGTCCACTATCTTTATTAATTGGACCATCTGGACCTGGCATGTTTATATCTGGACCATGAGGATTTGATGGAGTTGCATTTAGTGGTGGCTCTGAAAATGGAGGTCTATTATTATAATCTTGATTTGGGTAGTTGTACATTGGAGGTTGCTGTTGGTACATGTCGTAACCATATGGTCCTTCTCGAGATGGAGGACCTGGTGGACCGCCATTATAACCATAAGGAGGTTGGTAATACCCCCCATATGGCGCTTGATTGTATCCTCCATATGGTGGCTGATTATAACCATAAGGTTGTTGATTGTATCCCCCATATGGTGGCTGGCCATATCCATAAGGTGGTTGTTCTGGTTCCTGTCTTTGATCTTTTATTTCTGGGCTTCTTGGACCTCTAGATTCTTCTCTTTGGTCTCTTGGGTCAGGTTGATTGTATCCTCCGTATGGTGGTTGAGCATGACCATAAGGAGGCTGTTGACCATAAGGTGATTGACCGTAAGGTGGTTGCTCGGTTTCTGGTCTTTGATCTTTTATGTCAGGACTTCTTGAATCATGAAATCTGGCAGCAGCAGCAGCAGGTGGTGCTCTTGAGTCAGGGCCCGATGGAGCAGATCTGTCATTGTAAGAAGAGTATCTACTTTCTCTTGAATCTCTATCTCTAGGATCAGGTCTGTAATCTTTGTCTCTTGGACCAGGTCTGTAATCTCTCTCTCTAGGATCAGAACCTCTTGGGTCTCTATCTCTAGGATCAGAACCTCTTAAATCTCTATCTCTAGGATCAGAACCTCTATCTCTAGGATCTCTATCTCTAGGATCTCTGTCTCTTGGGTCTCTCGAATATCTTTCTCCTCTGTCTCCTCTGTCTTCTCTGTCTCTTGGATCTCTATCTCTTGGATCTCTGTCTCTTGGATCTCTGTCTCTTGGATCTCTGTCCCTTGGATCTCTGTCCCTTGGATCTCTGTCCCTTGGAACATCTCTCATGAATTTTGAGGCATTGGAAGATGGGCCACTTGGTATACTTTCATCTCTTTGTCCTCTTCTTGAAAAAGCTGAAGGAGCAGGCGCAGATTTGTAGCCCCCATTATCAGAATATTTGTTATCTCTTGAAACAGAACCAGGACCACCAGAAGCAGCAACTGGATCAACAGGAAAGGTTCTACCATTGAAGTTTCTTATTTTACCCAATGGAGCAGTGTTTGAGGCAGTTTCACCAAATTTACCTCTGACTGGTGGTTCTTTACGACCACCACGACCACCTCTACCACCACGACCGCCTCTGTCACCGCCTCTCATGGCACCTCTTGGACCACCTCTCATTCCACCTCTTGAAACACCTCTCGATCCGCCTCTAGCACCACCTCTAGAACCACGACCGCCTCTATCAGAACCACCTCTTCCTCTTCCTCTTCCTCTGCCTCTGTCACCTCTCCCTCTGAAAGAACCACCTCTTCTACTAGCGCCACGAGGGCCACCAAATTTCTTATAGTTTTCCACCATTTCAATGTAAGCAAGTTTCCCTAACACAACAATTTCTCTTCCATTAAATTTAGGTTTATTATCCAATTGTAGAAATCTTTCAGCATCTTCTCTATTAACAAACTCAGCAAAAACAGAATGTTTGAATTTTTTTTCTTTATCTCTTCTCAATCTAACTTCTTTCAATTTACCAAATTGACTAAAATAGTTTTCAACCTCAATTTGTAAAGTTGGTCTATCTTCACCAAATCCACGAGCATAAACAGTCTTCTTAAAACTCTCTTGTTTAACATTATCATCTCTAATGACTAAAGGAGTTTTTCTTCTAACCATATCACCTGAACTATTAACCTCTAGCATTTTAGATTCTTTTAAAGCATCAACAATGGCTCTAACAGGACGGAATTTTTTCATTCTGTTGAAAATTGCAATGGTGGAAATTGCAACCCAACCTTCTGGATTAGCTTGAACTGTTCTGAATAAGAATTTATCCTTCATTAAATTGTTATCACCGAAATAAAACTCAACTTGATCAAGAACTTGTTGTTTAGTGAATGGTTCTTTAGAAAGAGAGTTTAAGTCTTCTTCAGTTGAAATGGTTAATGGGATTGGTAATGTTGGACGTTCGCCATTAACTAAAGATTGAAGTGTGACGCTTTTGGTAACTGATGAAGCAGGACCGGATGTAGGAGTGGTAGTAGGAATAGTAACTGGCGTATTTTCTGAAGCATCATCATTATCATTGTTGTTGGTACTTGCTGTGGCAAAAGTGCTTGATGAAGCTGGGATACTGATTTTAGGTTCAACTGAAGAGGCTGTAGCAGAACCAGCAGCAGCCGCTGCGGCAGCAGCGCCTTTGATGTTCAGATTTCTGGCAAAGGAACTGACCTGAATAGGAGCAGTGTCGACAGTTGAAGCTTCTGTGACAACAGAAGCAGCAGCGACACCGTCACTTCCATTGGAAGAAGGTTTGTAATCAGCCTCTGAGCTAGCTGGTTTCTCAGCTGGAGGCAAGTCTCCCACTTGCTGTTTCTTCACCTGTGGTTGAGACGTGTTGTTTGTTTCATCCAATTCTGGAGCAGACCTCTTTCTGGTGAAGGAGCTCTGCACGACCTCTTCTGACATGGCGCTTTGCGTTGCTCAGAGGTTTTTGCTTTTATTTTGCGTCTGCTGTGGGTGTTCTGCCACTGACGAAGAGCAGAATTTTCAAACCTCTTAAACTTGAGAAGTCGTTGAGCGCGTTGTTTGTTTATCAAATTGAGTTTTAATTCGAATTTCAAGGATAAACTTCTCAGCGAAAATTGAGTTTTTCCTACTTACATATGTATGGAGAGCTAGAAGAAACGTGAAAAGGGAAACTACGAGAGTGTGGAATGAATCAGGGTCAGTCAATTGATGCTAAAGCTGTTGTATAAGCTCGCTCGATGTGAAAAAAGAGCGGAGTCTGGGCTGGTTGGACGGGAATTCTGAGTTGAAGTTACGCTC
This sequence comes from Starmera amethionina, assembly GCA_030573755.1. Lineage (NCBI taxonomy): Eukaryota > Fungi > Ascomycota > Saccharomycetes > Phaffomycetales > Phaffomycetaceae > Starmera > Starmera amethionina. Next base: position 53,093 of record JAJMDW010000203.1, read on the forward strand.
GAAATCATCGTCATAGGTCTGTGTGACGACACTGCAGCCGTATTTCTGTTGCAGTTGACGTAGAAGCACTTTGAGACGGTCGTACTGCTGTTTGATAACATTTGTTTTGCAACATTGCCAATAGAAGAGCGACAAGTTGGACAATACAACCAACCCTAATTGTAGTTGTATCAGCTTTTTTGAAGGAAGTATGCTGTAGTCTCCTTGTAAAAACTGTTCCAAGACGCCACTCAACTGTTGTATACTCTCAATATCCTGTATTACAACCACTCTCTTGCCTTGTTCATACAAACTCTTGACCTCTGATTTCGACCAACGATAATCAAGGTCAAAGATCAAGACAAAAACCTCTTTGTCTTCAGTTATCAGTGTGTTCACAATTTCTCTTAGATGCATTAGTTTATTGCTATGCTTTCCCACCATGAAATGTATTGAAGTGTACTTTGCTGTTGTTTGGTTTACTGGACAATACCTGATCTCAACAGGAAGAGGACTATAAAACTTATTTTGTCAGTCTTTGTGGGATTCCATTGAGTGGATAGTGATAGTACTTACATCCTTCAACTGTGCCACTTTCAAGCCTTGAAGTAGCTCCATACTGTCTGTCTCATGAATCTGTTCTCTAGTCAACAACCGTTTTTATAATTAATACAGTAACCAGTTTAATATAATTAGTTTTTGTCACATAAAAATTATATTTTCTTTTCAAATTTCTTCTATGTAATCTAAAAATCTATAAATTATAAATTACCAAAATTATATTGCTTACGTTTTAATCTTTCAAGCACTCCAGCAACACCAACATGTACCCAGGAATCAACAAATTATCATTCAAATCACTGTTACCTTCCAAAATTCCACTGATGGTACAAACAAGTAACAATGAGTGAATACTACTATCATTGAAAAACCAACCAACATATTTCAATGCAAACATCACTGCAAAAGTGGACAAGATGAAAGTGAAAGTACCTTCCAGAGTCTTTTGAGTATTAGCCCATTTAATCAAACCAAAATTTTTTCCCACAATTGAAGCTAACGAATCCCCAACACCCAAGGCAACTAAACCTAAAACAGAATCTTTTAAAAAAATTGGAATTGAAATACCAATAAATAAATAAATATATGAAATAATTAAAGGACCCTTTTCATCTCTAAAATCAGAGAAATGTCTTAAATTTTCATTCAAATATTGACCAAATGGATATAACTCCAAATATCTAATCATTTCCACAATCAAAAATAAAATTAATGAACCAGATAAACTAATTTTAACAAATTCAGGATCAACATGTAGTGGATAAACAATCAATCCAAGAATAATAAAATGCCAAATTTTTCTTCTAAAGTTATTTGATAAGTTAATTTTATAACTAAAAATTGTTGGAATCAAAAATAATAATGAAATCAACCAAATTGATAAAATTTTGATACGTAATGAATCATTGGCAATGTAATTGTAGATCCAATTCAATGGGTTTGCATTGAAAAATGGAGTTAATTGATAAACAGCAGAGCCAATGAATTCAGCTAACCATGTGATTGTAATGATAATTGTTCTAAAAGTTGAATTTGATGGGATGATTTTCATGATTAGGAAAATTAATAATAATCCACCTAAAAATGAAATCATTAATTTTTGTAATAAAACAATATAAATTTCATTTGATTCAATTAAAAACAAATCTGTAAGTAATATACTGAACATATTTGCTTCAACTTTACTTAAAGATTTGAAATTTGAAACTTTACCTAAACTTTCAAAAAAAATTGAATTCATTGCAATAATTTTCGCATTCAATTGAACATCTGTATGTTTTGAATTTGACATGATAATGAACATTTGAATCAACATTCTCACTGGTAAAGGCAGTCCATTAGCAGATGAAGTTAAAGCGATATTATATAACATTAATTTTTTATCAGTAACTAATGCCATAAATCCACTAAGAAAAATTAAATAGATATAGTTCCATTCTGGTAATTCAATAGCTGCATCAGTGTTGCCCATTTTGGCATTCATTTTAGATTTAGCTCTGAATGAAATCACAAAACCTGCAAGAATAGCCATTATAGCTGTACCACAACTCACTAATAAATTCATATCATCATCATTTTTTAACAATGGATGATATTTAATATATGCTTGATTTGTAGCAAATCCAAGAACAGACAACTCAATAATTCTTCCAGTGGTTAGATGCTCAGAGATGAAATCAATTATCCATCTGAAAAACACTTCTTGTGGGATCGACGGTGTATCGTTCTGTTGTTTTTGTTGTTGTTTATCTTCTTCGGCAATTTTGAGAGCTTGTTCTGCTTGTTTTTGTTGCAACTGTTGTTCTTGTGCTTTGTTTTTTCTGCGCTCTGCCTGTGTCTCATTGAGCTTCTTGCGAGGGGGCATTGTGTGCTAATTTCGATTGTTAAAAGAGATTGTTGTATGATAGTCAGATTGATTTTCTAGTTTTTCATTCATCCAGGATTTTACAGGTGATAAAAATTATTGTGCATCACTGCATTGTCTAAATCATAATACATATTGTAAGAAACTGGTAGGTGAGCAAAGTATGGATCAATTGAGACGAATCCAAAGGGTTTTTGTTCTTAATCGAATTAAAGGTCTATCTTCATATAATTTGAATAATCAAGGTTTTGGGTTGCATTATTAAATGTTTCAAGCCTGTTAATAAAGATAACAAGTTAGTGTTCACTTGGAAGCTACCTAGAAAACCTACTTAAATGAAAGCTAAGGAAAAACGTGGATATATATATATATATGTATGATAAAGAAATTAAAGCCATCTGGCTTGCTGACGTGCAATGCTATTTGTGGATGTTACCTCTAGATATTTAGTGCAATTCAATCACTGTTGTTTGGTGATTTGCTCAATAACGACAATCTTTCCGCGTTGGAATTGCTTCCTTCATGAGCAACTTCATCTTCACTATCGTTAGGCAGTGTTTCATATTCATCAGAAGTGGCAGTTTCATTACTTTCTGCAGAAGCTGGTGCACTTGATGAAGACGAAGAAGCTTTAGCATATCCAATTTCTTTAAGTTTGGCCAACATTTTATCTCTTGTTTTTTCAACTAAGCTGCTTACATCTTCTGGTCTCAAACCTTCTGTAGAGACAGGATCCAAGACTTCAATGACAATTTCACCAGTAGTAAAAGTTTGTGTTTTAGCATCAACCACACTAGTTGTGTTGGAAACCACTAATGGGATGATTGGAATTTGAGCTTGTTGAGCCAAATGGAATGCACCTTTTTTAAATGGCAACATAGTTAAATCTTGGGTATAAGAACGAGTACCTTCTGGGAAAATAAATAAAGCTCTCTTATTGTCTTTCAAGTGTTTTAAAGATTGTTGTAAAGTTTTAACTGATTTTTCTCTATTAGAACGGTCAAGGAAGAAAGTTCCACTCAAACTCATAAACCATCCTAGCATTGGGATGTATTTCAAAGATTTTTTAGCAGTGACAGTGCACCCTTGTGGGAAGATTCTTCCCAATATTAACATGTCCAGTGAAGATTGGTGGTTTGAGATCAAAATGGCTGGAAGCTTACTGAGTTTTTCTTCGCCAATAAGCGTGATCTTGATACCCATTATGCTACTGAAACTGTAGTAAAAAGCTCTGGCAGTGGACCATTGAGCAAGATGGCGCTTTCCGACCAACGAAAGAACAATAGAACATACCACTCCGTAGATTGCGCAGGTACCAAAAATGGTGACTGCTAGAAAAGAACGAGCGTAAAAATTGATGGATTTCAGAATAGACATTTTTCTGCGCTTCTTCTTGTTTCTTCCTTAAGCAGCAGCTGGTCGTTGAAGTTGTCGTCGATATTCGAATTTCGGAGTAAACAAACAAAGAACTTCATCAAAAAATTCACCAAAAGAAAAAAAAAAAAAACTTCAAGATAAAATCAAACTCGTTTGGGACTCTGGTGGCAAACTTTCAAAATTTGTAAACTTGCAGAGTTTTGTGAAATAACCAAAAATATTGTTATCTTGCAATTTTACAGAGAGTGAAGTAGCGCGGTAAGAACAGGGATTGATTTGAAAACACCTGTTACATAGGGATCCTGGCTTGTTGCAAACTTACAGCGTTATTTTTAGCCACACAAGTCTGTGGAGACACATAATACACTTTAAATCATGGTCCAAAACACACTAAACGTTCCAATTCCACAGAGAACACCGGTTGTGACACAGGTGTTGCAACAGGCAGTTCCATTAAGACCAAGCTCCTCATGTGATACCTCAAATATTATTAAAAGAGCAAGACACAACATCACATCGCGCACTCCCGACTTCACTAATGGAGGCAGCAACGTTAAACAGACTGATGGAGTCGATGCTCAATTGGCATTGCAAAGACTTCAATTCTACAATTTAAATTATCCTGAAAACTACAAAGAATATTTGAAGCAGTTGAATGATAAAAATTCACAGTGGTACTCAACTGATTCAGAAACAAAGATTGATTATGGATCCTTGCTACCATATATTGTGGAGAACCATCAAGACCAGGCAAAATACTTGTGTCATATTTTAGTGCACTTATATATTGCTATCAAGTCAATGGACATTGAAGGTTTAATTAACATCTCTACAAAAGATTTGGCAATTTTGAAAAATGATGTTGAATTAACTTTTGACACAGACTTTTATACTGCCGATGTTTCATATGATGAAGATTATGATGATTCAAATGGTGATGATTTTTTGAAAGCTCGTAATTTTGGGAAAGTCTTACCAAAATCAGCAACCATTATCAGTGTCAATCATTGGACTAATGAATTGAAAACCTGTCTCAAGATGAGATTCAATATACCACTAACTTTAAGAAGCTCTTTGGCTAATGTTTATTTTCATCTAGCATTATGTGAAGGTCAAGCAGTTAATTATTCTTTGTTCATTGATATGTTCAATCTATTGGTGGAGAAACATAAAAAGCCATTGTTAGAGAAGAACCTACTTCATTTAGATCACAAAGCTTTATTAACTTTTTTTGAACAATTTTTCCCAGATCCAGATCCAGATAACAACATCTATTCACCAATGGCAAGTGAATCACACAAAAAACTGTTTTCAAATGTCGTGGTGTTAGCCGCAGAATCATCCGATTTCTTCAGTCAAGATGCGATGTTAGACGTTTTCAAATTCACAATGAGTAGATTAAATTTCACAACTTTCCAATATGATCTTAATATCTTGGCCGGCGCAATGCCTATTTACATCAACGATAAGGTTTCTGTGATTGATCTATTACCATCAATTTTCCATTTATGGTCAAATGTGTCAAACATGAAGTATTTGGATATTCATTGTTTAACAGTTTTATCAACCATTGTTAGCAAAACTTTTTTCAAAATTGCCGATGGATTCATTGATTCAAGATACTTAGGTGAATTTGGTATCTTATCAGACCTACAGATAAGTTTTGTTTTCAATAGATTGCAAAATAGTTTAAGAAATGATTTTGGTATCAAAAATTTAACTGAGTTTGCTAAAATTTTAGTTTATTCAATCAATGGGAACAATTTTGAGAAATTCGAAGACAAATTGATTTTATTACTAAAATCTCTACAGACCTTTGTTCATCCTTCAAATTCAGGTCCATGGACTCCTTTAATTGCAAAATTCACCCATAAATTCATCAAACAATTTCATAAAAGAGTTAAGCTTGAAGATGATGACAACCAATCTGAATATGAAGAAAGTTGTAAAGTTCCAGAAAGTTTTAGAATCAAACCAGAACAAAAAAATAAAATTATTCATCATTTTAAAGAGATAGTTCAGTTAGGCTCACAATCAAAATCTGAAAGTTCAGGGAATTATCATATTTCAGCTTTAGGTTATTTATCTGATTTAAATTGCTCTGATAAGTTTATTTTAACAGATCAAGTTTTGGTTGATTTATATGACTGTTTATCAGATCAATTCATTGATTCATCGCACCGTATAGTTGTTGCTTTGAAACAGTTCACCGAAGTCTCAAGATTCATGGCATGCAGTCCATTGTACAGAATTCATATCACCTATATTTTAACTTTGTTGATTGAAAAAATTGGCTTAAATGATTTGAATCTAACTAGTAATTTGTTCAACTCAATTGTCACAGTTACTAGTTGCATTCCATTTAAAAATTTAACAACTGAAGATGATTTTTATTCCTTTGAAGGCACTACACTTCCATTTATTCAAGAACATATTGAGTCTATTAGAATGAACATTGAATTCAAACCAGATGAATCAACTAGGAAAAGTGCATTTTTAGCATCAACTCAAGCTTTTGATCAAATTTTGAAACATTTTGTCAATAAACTATTTTTACTTCTTGAAGGTGATATTAACGATAAATTATCATTTAAAATTACTCAATCTGTTTTAATTCTAACACAATCCTTAAGTGACGAATGTTTTAGTGTGTTTGCCAAAGAAATCGAAGATAGACTATTTTATGGTGACTTGAAAGATTTCAATGAAGATTTATTATCAGATTATCTTGGTGCTTTAGTGAAATATAAACCATCATTATCATGCAAATATTTCAAGCTTTTGAGTAAAATCATTAGAAAAGAAGTTGAATATGGTGCTGGCTCAGTAAGAAATGTCTCTCATGACATTTCTTCAAGAGATAAAAAATTTGTATTACATGTCAGAGTTTTAGATGTTGTATTGAGTGTTTCCAACGATGAACCATTGAAGTATAGAGATGAGTTATTGGAATTGATTCAATTTTTATACAACGAAATCAAAAACCATTCTTTACAAAGTTGGGTTTCACATTTGATTCATTCATGCTTAGAAGCTTTAACAACTACCAAGTTGAAAGAAAGCAGATTATTCAATAAAGGTACCAAACTCAGCTATGAGGACCAATGGGGCGGTAATCAATTTGATGCTAAGCGTTTTGAAGATAAAGACTATGTTAACTTTGAATGGTATGAACCAACTCTAGAAACAGTTTCGTTTGCTGTTGAAATTTTTGAAGTTTTTGTTACTGAAAGTTTAACAAATATCAATGAAGCAATCAAAAATAAAGAATTTAGCCATGACTTATCTGTCTCTGATAACTTCAACAAAGACTTGAAATTTATTTCCAATGCTTTATCTGGTATTAGTATTTTGGTTGATCCTGATTTTAAAAATGAACAAAGTCCTGGTTGGCTTACTTCAACTCCACTCCAAAAGAAAATCATGATTTTGAAATCTTTAAGAAAGTCTAAAAGTGATTCAAATGAGTTAAACATTGATATTGAACAAATCAACCAACCACAATCACCAGAAAAAATGACAATAGATACCACCGAAAAAGCAGATACAAGTTTAATTAATGTCCCAAATAGTTCAGGTGATGATTCTGCAAACTATAATACCAACTTAATTGATACGAATTTGATGTCAAATAATATGGAGGATATTCCAGGATCAAGAATTCTAACACCTTCAATTCAACAGTCAACTGGTGCTGAACTTGATTCTGTTATGAATCCACAAATCACTTTAAGAGAAGAGAAAATTTTCAATTGTGGATATTTTTATGGCTCCACCACGTCAAAGAAAAATTCATTTGTCACTTATCAACATCTACACAAATTGAGAGAATTAATTGCACAAGCATTACATGAGTTATATGTATCCTTAACAGAACAAGAAAATGAAAATATTAAAGTCATCCAATCTTTATTGTGGTCAATCAACGCTTACTTTTGTGATGTGGGTACCAATACAATGACGGGAGAAGGTAATGAATTAACAATTGATCACAAATTTATCAAGAAAGTCCAAGCTATAGGTAATCGTGAATATGCTTTCACTAGAACTTGTTTAGGAGCTTATCTAGAAGCTTTTCACCATCGCAGAGTGATTTTACATTCAACTAATAGATTCATGACTGATATAGATAGAACTTTGTTGAGTGATGTTGTCTCTTTATGTTGCTCACCATATGCCACTGTTAGTTCAGGTGCGAAAGTTACTTTAGTTGAAGCAATGAAAAAGTTGATTGGTTCATATAATTTGGTTTTACAATTGTTGATTGAAGAATTGAAAGGATCATTGGAAGCCAAAGATTGGAAAAGAGTCAACTCAACATTGAAATGTTTATCTTTGAAGAAAATTTGCAATAAGATTTCTGTTGATTATAAAAACATTTCCTCAATCCTTCAGCTGCTATCAAAATGTATCAAGTCTGACAACAATGAAGTCAATGACACTGCTCAGTTATTGTTAGCTGGCTTATCTCAAGCTATTAAAATTCCAAGTGAAGCTGCTTTGTTGAATGTTGCTGAGATTGATAAATCTTTGAGACCACCAGATTCAAAAATTGATTTAGAAATTGAAACTTTGAAAAAGGCCAAAGCTAACAAAAGAGCTTATTATTTTGAACAGCTGAATGAACTACAAGATTTGTTAATTAGTTTCGAGCTGAACAATCACCATTGGAAAGTTTCAACGTTATATCTCCAATTCTTAACTAACTTACAAGGTCATTTTGAGTTCCCAACTAATCCTAAAGTATTTGAGATCTTGGTTGAAAATTCTAAAAGTAACCATCCAGAATTAGTCAAACTTTGTATCAATGGAACTTCAAGGTTGTATAAAAAAATGGTTCGTTTTGCTCGTTCAAAGTATAATCTGACGAATATTTACGACGTCACCTATATCAGAGATAATGTTGAGGTCATTAATACAACTGGATCTTTCAAAAGAGAGTATTTCAAAGAAATGAATAATTTTGAAAATCCGAAGTATTTTATTGATGGAACTTGTTATCAGGGATTCTTTTTCTGGGATGATAATATAAGAGTTATTAAAAACGACAATTATGAAAACGGCAATATAAAATTTAATGAATATGATCAACAGGTCTTGGGTGTTTTAGGCAAGTTGATTTCTAAAAGCTGGTTGAAATCTATCATTAAAGTTTCAATTGAAGATAATGAAGCTAAAAGTATTTTCAAGGCATCAAATGTTTATCTATTTAGTCATATTGTGCATTTAATTTCTTTAGGAACTGCTGCTCTTGAATACCAAGATTTATTGGATTTGATTTCAGAAACTTACCAAAAGGATGATAAAGCTTCAGTTATTTTTGCTACAGAAATCATCAGTGCGTTATTACTTGCAACAAAAAACACGAAGAAGGAAGATATAGGTAAAAGAGATCAATTTTTGGATAAATTCTTTGATGTTGCACTAACTTCTGATTTAACTCCAGAGAACGTTAATTCTTGGAAGGTTGTATTTTGGTGGGTTGGATCTCGTATTGATTTAAGAAGAATTCCAATCTTGAAAAAAAAGGCAATTGAAATTGGCAAGTTAAGCGATAAGAATTCAGACTTAGCATTCATCCAAAATTCAAGATTAAGTTTTGCAAATTCATTTTTATCATCATTGAGTTGGTCGTTTACAGATCATACTCAAGTTTTTGATATATTGGTATTAGATCAACCATATTCATTGGTTCGTTCTGGAACTGCATCGTTATTAGGAACTTTGTCAATTGCAAGTATTCATGAATCATTGAATAATGCAGAGGAATTCATTAGTGTATTAAAGAAACAAGATTTAGGAATATTTTGGAGTAAATTTTCAACTGATATCTATTCAAAACTTGCGGAAATTTTTCAAAAAATTGAAGAGTTAAGATTACAAACAGTCGGATTAACGGTTCAAGAAGTTATGAAATCTGACTATTATTATATGACATCAACAGTTAGTCATTGGTTATCAATAATTGCACTGACACCCTTTGCTATTGCTTTATCACCTATTCTTAAAACCGAGGTGGTACCGTTCTTATTCAATTTAAACAATAACAGAGAGTTATGTAAATTAGCTAATCTTGCACCATATTGGGTCTTGGAGAAAATTAGTACAATGAATCATAGACCAGAATTTTTCAAAGATATTATTGATATTGCAAATCAAGAATTTGATTCGATTCATCAGTCATTGTTAATTTTGAGTTTTATTGAAAATATTTTCAATCATCATTTTATATTATTATCGCAGAGTGATAAACAACAATTATGCTTAAGAGTTGATAAATTGTTATTTCATTCAAGTGTTGAAATTAGAAACTCAGCTGCTCAGGTATTTTCTGGTTTCATTCATCATTCACCAGATTTCAAAGATGTTGATAGCTATGTCAACAATTACATTCAAATCTTGTCTAAAAAAAGAACTAAGAAAACTAAACTGACCAATGATCAATTGATAAAATTACACGGATGTGTTTTAGGTATTGGTGCATTTGTCAAAGCGTTTCCATATATATCACCACCTCCACAATGGCTATTAGAGAAAGTTTCTATTTTAGCAAAATCTTGTTCAATTACTGGAATGGTTGGTTCATCAGCAAAGGATATACTCAGTGAATTCAAAAGAGTTAGAAGTGATACATGGCAAATTGATAAACTATCATTTTCAACAGAGTTATCTGAAGATCTTGAAGGTGTTCTTTGGAGAAGTTATTATGCTTGAAACCTGTTTTTTTTTGTTATTTTGAAAACTGTAGATCCTACAGAATTATTTTGATAACGATTGTTTTATTTCTAAACTAATAACTATAGGTATACATATTAAAACTTACCACTTGACGAATTTATTATGGCAATGAAATTTAAGCACGAGTAGTAGGTCTTTTCTTTTTTTTATCATTAATATTTGAAGTAGTTGGGAAAATAACACCACCAACTGCAGCAAATTTGAAATTGTTGGCGTTATTACCACCAGTAGAATTACTAGTATTTGTATTATTTGTTGTGCTATTGATTGATGTGTTATTTGTGCTGTTAGTATTATTATGATTATTGCTATTGTTGTTATTGTTATTGTTATTGTTATTAGAAGATGATTTGTTGTTGTTGTTATTGTTGTTTCTATGACGGTTACCACCATCTTGTTGTTGTTGATAACGTTCAGTAGTTTCAGCAAAATTTGAAATTTTATCACTTAAAGTTAAAGTTAATTCTTGTAGTTTTGAAACTTCACCACCATCTCTAACAAAAAGAATTGAGTTTGTTGTTTCATCAATTGAAGCTGCAAGTTCTTCATTATTGATCATTTTAGAGACAACTGCTTGAATTCTTTGAACTGGTAAATCAAATAACTTTGATAATTTAGTAGTTGATAATTTTGAATATAATGATCTAAATTGGAACAAATAAGTTCTTAAACCTTCAATTTGTAAGTTATCTTTGATCATTTCTCTTAGTTTATCAGATTCTGGTAATAAATCCCAAATGGTGATTGAAGTCAATAATTCAACTGATTTTTGCCAATCACCTTTTTGTAAAGATTTAGCAGCATGCATTATAAAATCTCTAGTATTTTCAGGAGGACCTTGGAAAGTTTGCCTTTCATGCATTTCAAAAGTACGACGGAAAGATTTAGCTTGTGATCTTTTTCTTGCATCAACAGAAGAATTTAATTGAGCGTATTGAGGAATTTCAATTAATAAAGAAGATGTCAAGAAGATAGATTCTAATAATTCAACATTGATGTGCATATGGAATGGTAATAAACGTTGTCTTTCAGCAGATGGAGTTTGTTGGTTAGATCTTTGAACATTTTGACCTAATAATTCTTTAACTCTTTGAGAAGTTGAAATATCAGTTAAAATTTTATGAGAATCATTAATTAAGCCATTTCTGAAAGCAGATAAACCTAATTGAACCAAAGCTCTGTTGAACAATATTTGTAAAGAAGGATCAGCATTGCTGATTGATGATTGTAAATGGGATTGAACAAAGATATCTTTTGCCTTTTCATAGTGGTTGTTTAAAGAAAGGTAGTAAACTTGATTTAAAACAGCTCTTTTACGGTAACCAGAGTTTGATTGACTTAAAGTTCCACATAAAGAGTCTAATAAAGCATCAATTTCTTCCAAATTAGAAGTATAATTAGTTAAATGTTCAACAGCTCTTGATTCATTGATCTTTATTAAAGCAGTTGGTTTGTAATAAATATGGTCAATTCTTCTAGAAACAATTCTAGCAACTGGTTCAACTGTGTTAGCAGCATCTTTTGGAGCAACAAATTGAGAGTATAATTGGGTTCTAATGATCAAATCATAAATTTCTTGTTCATCTCTTAAACGATCAATATATTCAGAAGAATGAGGATCAATGACTTGTAAAGAACGAATGAATTCATCATCTAATCTTTCAACAAAAGAAACAATTGAACCCAAAATTTCTTTAACACCATCAGCATTAGCTTCAGGTTCAAATTCAATATCTTCCAAAGAATTACCAGTTTCGGAGACTCTGTAAGTGTCTTTATTATCTTCTAAAATTTGCAAAAATTTGTTGACATCAGAAACGGTGTTTTTCCATTGGTCAATTGGCATGTATTGCATATTCAAAACGTTATCGAATCTTAATGAAACCAACATTAAATAGATGATGATTGATTGATATGGAGTAGATGCAATTTCAAGTAAACCTTCCAAAGTTTTGATTTGTTCACGGGTGTCAACGTTTTTCTTACCTCTTGATTCAGTGACAAAACGTAAAGTTTTAAAAATGGTTGCAATACTTTCAGAAGTACCTGGAGCAGCAGGAGTAGATTGAGTGGTTGTTTCAATTTCTTCAACAATGGTAGACTGTTCTTTTTCAAAAGCTTCTGGGTCTTCTTTGTATTGAGCAATCAAGTCAGTGAAATCACGAGCAACTTTTTTAACTCTTTGTCTTAAAGTGTTGAAAGCTTTAGATTCACTAGCATTCAATTTTTTAGTTGGTTCATTTGAGAAATTTTGAATTGAATCTTCTAATTGAGCCAAAGCTTTGATATAGAAGTTTGGAGTGGCAATGTTTTGTTGTTGTGCTCTTGTTAACAAACGGTTCAATTTATCGAATTCAGATAAGGCAGAGATCCAATCGCTCAAGACTTTAGAGTTGTCCATAACGGTAACAGTGTCTCTCATTTCATCCAACAATTTATCTCTAGCAGATTTGACCACTTTTTTCCCATCATCGTCATCAGAGTCTGAATCGTGTTTAGCAAATGATTTCTTCAAGAAGTAGGAAGGACCTCTAGCTTTACCATCATAATCGGAATCAGAATCAGAGTCTGAATCGTTAGCGAAATCATCATCATCATCATCATCGTCGTCTTCATCACTGTCACTGGCAGCTCCACCGGCACTGGCCTTTAAGAACTTGTTGTTGAGTTTAGGTTTAGTAGCAGCTTGTGAAGATTCGTCTTCTGAGGAAGAGTTGAATTCTTCATCAGAGGAACTCAATAGTTCTTCCTCACTGGAGGAGTAGTCTGAATCAGAGACACCGCCGGCAAAAAAACGGGAGGACATCTTGCAATCTTGTTTCTAGTTGTTGCTTCTTCTCACGAATTCTGTGGCAAAACACGAACAACCAACTGGAATTGATTTGTTTATTTCAATACTTCGCTTCAATTTTATGAATTTTCGCTTTTTTTTTTTTTTTTTTCAGTTGGACAAAAATTTTCTGCTTTTTTACCCTACTTTTGGTGTAGAAGTTTGTCAGAATTGTGTTGTTTTTCAGTTAAATTGGTGTATTTAGAAGATTAAAAAGTGCAGTGGAGTAATGACAGCCAGGCAGTCTTGTTTATTTTTTTTTTCTCTAATTTGAACAGCTAAAAAAGTCGCAATTCACTAATCTTCTAATATTCTCACCTCATCGTGTATGGCGCATAACAATTTTTTTTTTTTTTTTGAAATTTTATTTTATTTTCAGAATTAATGCTTTATAAAATTCCAGTTTCGTTTAATTCCAGCTGGTTTTTGCTGTTTAATGAAATTTGTGGAAGTTGGTTTCATAATCAGAAATATTCACAACATACAAGGAAAAAAAAGAATCAAAAATGAGTGAAACTCGTCCTAAATTATCACAGCTTTGTGAATTATGCCATTCCAGAAAAGCGATGATCAAAAGACCAAAGAACTTGCAAAAGATTTGTAAACTATGTTTTTACAATGTCTTTGAAACTGAAATCCACAACACTATCGTCAACAACAACTTGTTTCACAAAGGCGAAAGGATTGCAGTCGGTGCTTCTGGTGGTAAAGATTCCACTGTTTTAGCGTATGTCTTGAAATTACTGAATGAAAGATACAACTATGGGGTGGAAATTGTATTGTTAAGTATAGATGAAGGTATTGTTGGCTACAGAGATGACTCTTTAGCTACAGTCAAACGTAATCAAATCCAATATGATTTGCCTCTTGAAATCGTTTCTTATAAAGATTTATACAACTGGAGTATGGATGAAATCGTCAGTTGTGCCGGTATTAGAAACAGTTGCACCTACTGTGGTGTCCTGAGAAGACAGGCTTTGGATAGAGGTGCTGCCAAATTAGGAATCAACCATGTTGTGACTGGTCATAATGCTGATGATATGGCAGAAACAGTTTTGATGAATTTATTAAGAGGTGATGTTGCAAGATTAGAGAAATCTACTGCAATCATGACTGAAAGTGCAGGCTCTCCAATCAAAAGATCCAAACCGTTCAAGTATTCTTACCAGAAGGAAATTGTTCTTTATGCTCATTATAAAAAATTGGATTATTTCTCCACTGAATGTACTTATGCACCAGAAGCATTTAGAGGAACCACAAGAGAATTAATGAAAAATTTAGAAGCCATAAGACCAAGTTGTATTATTGATATCATTCAATCTGGAGAGAATTTTGTGCTAAAGCAAAAGAAAACAAGACAACAGTTTAGAAAAAATGGTAAAACAGCAGCAGCAGCAGCTACCAATAACGCAGGAGATGAAATTGAAGTTAGAGCTGATGGATCTGTGTCTTTGAACAAACAAGGATTTGTTGATGGGAACAGATGTAAGAAATGTGGATACCTTTCAAGTAATATAATCTGTAAAGCTTGTATGCTTTTGGAAGGTCTGGAAGTTAATAGAGCCAAAATTTCTATTGATAATAATGCTTCAATTGATGGTGCAGCTAAGCTTACCAGAACTTTGGAACAACTGTCTTTCTAAACAATTCATTGCATCATTTTTTCTCTCTCTTTCTCGATATTCATTGCATTTTACTTCTTTTTATTATTTATTTGACTCTTATTTATTCATTTTTATACACTTTTTTGCAATTATAATGATGTTTCGTAGTCCATTTACCATCTATGTCAGTAACCAATCTGAATTTCAAAACTTCAGTACATTTTAATTGCTATGTAAATACTGTAAATTTAAACATGGTGAAACTATACAGACAAAAATATGTAAATAAACTGAATTTATCACTATTTGATCTCCAAAACACTTTGATCCAGCTGCCAATCCATTCTCACAGAGCAGCCAATGAGGTCCTTTATTAAGTCACACAAGCGTGGATCCTCGTTGAACACACCAGAAACGCTCACCAGCACGTCCTCACTGAATGATCCAGACCAAATTGAGAATAATACTGAGAACTTGATCAGCTCCTCACAATCTTCACCCAAACAATCAACTCCACCGTCTCCTTTTAAGCAGACCAGTGGGAAACTACACAGACTATTCAACAGGAACAAGAACTCGTCTCCTAATTTGTCCAATTACTCATTATACCAACAACCTCCATCTCCAGATTCTACGTCATTTCCTGTAATTATTGGTACTAGAACCCATGAATGGAACAACAACACTTCTACAAGCACCCAGGCAAGTATAATAAACAACAGAAGACGATCATCTGGAACATCATACCCTTCAAGCTTAGAAGAACCTCCAATTCTTTTATCAGACTATAAAATCAATAAACTTGAAACAACTTCAAGTAAGGAAGAAATTGATGATAATACATCTTTTCTAACAACAAATTCAGATACGACTTTGAATAACACTAAATTGAAAAACCAAAGAAGGAAAGTTCAAATTATTTCAAATAATTCTTCATTTTCTTTAACTGATCCACCTGTATTGAATCAAAATAAAACTTTTATATATCATGATCAGGAATCTGATGAAGGTGATGATAATGAACAGTATTTACAAATGGAAAACACGCTTGATGGATTAGAGCTAAATTCATTATTACAACCTTCAAATTCAAAAAATGAATTGACATTGAAAAAACCACTTTTAGTTCATCAATTAAGTGATGTTAAAGAAAATGAAAAAGAAGACAGTATATCTGAAATACTAGACACATCAAAAGATAGAATAAAAGATACAAAAGATCAAGATAAAAGTTCCTCTGAAAGTGACTTTTCATTCGAAGATGATAAGCTTCGAGGAAGAAATGCATCAATAAAATATTACAAATCGCCAATTGAACCACAAAATGCACAAGATCTAGTAAGACAACAAGGTTTTTATGTCAATGATCTTATTGATGATGATTTTGATGATGAGATGAATTATTATGATGAAAATGACGAATTTAATGATGATGAAGAATTATTCAATAAGAAATATTTTTCTGATGATGATGAACGAAAGTCTTTATCATCACATGACGGTAAAATTATTGAAGAATCACCTTTAAAATCATTGCAACCAGACCCGGACAATTCATTTGAAAAAAATCCAGTACAACAATTAAATATTACTGATAAAAAACTATTATTTAAAAGACATTTAAAATTCTATCAATTACCATTTGAATTAGATCAGGAATTTTCAGATCATCAAAAATACATATGGTTAGAAGATGACACAAATAAACGAGCATCAGTGGGGTCATATGACTCTTTGTTAGATGAAATCAATAAAATTCCAGAAGATTTTGAATATAATTCAGAAGAAGATCAAAATGACACAAATTTTAATCATAGAAAATCATTAACTAGAAATTCTAGTAGCCGATCTAAAGGGCTCATTACAGAAACATATCAACAAACAAAGTTTGAAAATAATGATAAAACAGTAACACTATTTTCAAGATCAAATTCATTAAGTTCAAATCAATCATTGAATTCAAACAACATTTTTTTAACACCAAGTAATTCATTTAGTAATGGATCATTTACCGTTCCGGATCCAAATTTTAGAAACAATGATTTAGAATTGTCTCCTATATCTGAAGGGTCTTTCAATGATAATTGTAATTCACCATAATTAAATCACCTACACAAAACACTACAATTATCAAAAAAAGAAACGTTTATAGAATTGTCTTTATAATTTATAATTAACCCCATCAATCAATAACAATAACTTCATCATTTCCACAAACATTAAAAGAATCAATAAAACTTTTTGGTCTTGTACTTCCAATTTCTAAATTTCTAATTTTTTCCTTTAAATTTGAAATCATTTGTAATTGATTTTGATGAATTTTTTCTTCTTTTAATAGTCGAATATGTTGTTCATACAGGATTGTCTTTTGTCTTCTCAATTGATCAAATATATCTTCACTTTGAATCATTGTTTCATTACAAATTTTTTCAATTGGACTTAATGGTTTTATTGTTGAATCTTTTGAATTTGATAGTTTTGAGTTGAGTTGAATTTGATAGTTATGTTCAAATGGTTCAATTAATCCAGATGCTGATTTAGAACGAATGAGGTGTTTCAATGGTTGTGGTTGTGGTTGTTCATCATCATCAAGAACAATGATTTCATGGTATAATCCATCATCCATTTTTTCTTTGATAATTTTGAAATGATCTGTGGTATCATTCTTGGTTTTATCCACAGGAAAGTCATTAATATGTTCATTCTTATCATTTTTATTGTCAATAGATATTAATTGTTGTGGTTTGGAGGTATGCTTTGATATGATATCACTTGTTGAAACGGAATCATTCGTTAAATCAATAAAAGTTTGAGATGGAACAGTTAATATTGTAGATTGTGAAACAGTGCTGAAAGGTTCACTTAAATCAGACGAGTAACTTGATTGACTTAACAATGGTGATGACATATTTTTAAACAAATAATGGTTTTTTTTAAATAATGAGATTTTTTGTAATTCTGCAACTTGATCTTCATCTGATGGAATTTCATGAGTGTTTAATTGTGATCCTAATGAAATGGAAAATGGTTTTGATGGTTTTGGTTGGATTAATCTGAGTGGTTGCTGTTGTTGTTGTTCTGGTGAATCTATAGATTGTGGAGATAATACATCATCTTGTTGGGTAGGTTTGATTAGTGTTGTAGTGCAAGAGAGTATTTCTTTTCCAAGATCTAAAACTTCAGTTATATCGAATTCATCAATTTCTTCATCAGAAGCAGCTTGTGTTTCACCATCGTCTTGATCATCTTGATTATTATTATCATTATCATTATTATTATCATGCAGTTCATTTTCACTAATTATCAATTTTCCTAAATTCAAAACTTCATCAACATCATTTTCATAGACACTTGATTGTAAAGAGCTAGTACTAGCTTGTCTTATAGATTGTTGATCAGCAACAAATGGTGATTCTAATGGAGTTGGTACTTGAATCGATATAGCTGGTATTTCATTATAATTAATAGAGCTATCTGTCAATGTGGATGTAGATGCTGATGTTGTTATGATGTTGAGTTGTTTTGGTGACAAATAAACTTCATCCTGATCAGGGTCATAATCAATGATTTGAGATTGTGAACGTTTATGTCTATGAAATTCTGATATTTTTAAAGTTGTGGAATTTCTTGAATGAGTTGGAATGGAGAAAATTTGTAAACCAGAACTAACCATTTCATCTTGTTCTTGTTGTTTGTTCATTGATTGTAGGGGTTGTTGGTCGTTATTAACAGGTGTCGATTCTTCCACTGAATTTTTATTTCTTGGAGGAAATGAAAAAGTTCTATTCAGTTGATTATTTTGTCTTTTAGCAGCGGGACTTGGATATAAAACTTCTTGTTCATTATCCAATGCATGGTCTTTTCTTTCTGGAAATTTTGCAAGATTAATTCTATTGTACGGCTTGTTCAGATCTGGGATTTCAATTTGTTTAAGTACATGTGCATCAACAGAATTTGCATAATTCGGTTCAAAATTGACACCATTAACATTTTTGGAGGTAGTTGATTTGATAGGTGTTGAAGGTAGTTGTTTGTTAGCTATGCTAGAAATGACAGGGGGCAGAGAAGCCTCTTCAAATATCAATTTTGCAGGAATATCATCTTGAGTTTTAATTAAATCTAAAGAACCATCATTTTTGATAGAAAGGTTAACTGGGATTCTTGATGGATCTTTTTCCAACGGTTCATAATCAATTCCATTGAACACCAAGAATGAAGGTGTCTTTTCATGCAATGTAAGTTTTGGAGGCAACATAATTTGAGCAGGGATTGGAACTTTTTGTGGATTGAACCCAGTTGAGCTTTGTATCATTAATTTTTCCTTTTGAGAAGAATTTTCAAGAAGATCTCGAAGAGAGTCACTAATGATGGCCGTGCTGGTAGTTTTCCTATGCTGATGCTGTGGCGATCTCAAGTTTGAGCGCTTAGGAGATGCTGTTGGTGTTTCCAGAGGCTCAAGTTCCATTGATTGGAAGTTGAAACCACCGTTTGATAATGGCTGAGATTCATTGTTTACATTTCTAGGGTTTTGAATCTGAGTTGTTGTTTGTGATAAATTGTCGCGGCCAGTGTAGTTACTCGAGCAAATAGAGTCAATCGAATCGTTCTGTTCGCTCTCCAGCTCACTCTCGTCATCTTTCTCTGGCAAATCAAACCTTACCTGGGATCTTGTAGGCCTGTGTTTCTTTGGTGAATCTGCTTTGGTCATGGCTGACTGGAGCACCAGCCCGTCCTGGGTGGTGTACAGATTGAGCCGCAGCAAATGGTCTGTAGCAATGGACGTTGGTCTGCGCTTGTGTGTCCTGTAGGACATGTCTCTCTGAGTGTTCTGGTAGATGTTTTGTAGTGTTGTTGTTGCTAAATTGTGTGAGTTTCACTTGATGTATAAAATTTTGGTGTTTATTTTGAACCCAATTGGGAAAATTATGTTATTTATTGGTAATTTTTGACACTTTGAAATTACATCAGAGTACAGACTTATCTTTTATATATCAGAGACTCAGACTGTTGAGAAGAATAGCAGACTAACAGTCCCACAGTCCAGAAAAATATTATAACAAAAAAAGAAGAAGAAAAAACTCAAAACATACAAGAACTAAAATTAACAAATTACCCATACTATAATAAAACTATAAATATAAGAATGAACTAACCCACCCAAACTGCTTATAAAACAATATTCTTTGCCAATTTGTTCTTGTAGTCCAAGATAGAACCTTCCCATCTGGTGGCAGTTTTATTCTCAACAACATAAATATCTTTAGCAATTTTATCCAATAAACGGAAATCATGACTAACAACACAGACACCACCGTTGAAAGCATTGATAGCTTCAGCTAAAGAATCAATGGTTGGGATATCTAAACCATTAGTAGGTTCATCCAACAACAAGATGTTTGGTGCTTCTAAAGCCAATAAGGCAAAAACAACTCTTGAACGTTGACCTTCTGATAATGTAGCCATTTGAGCAGTTTGACCTTCACCAGTTAAACCATAACGACCTAATTGACCTCTCCAGTATTGATAATCTTGTGAGATATGACTGAATTTATCACGGACAAATTCCAATGGGGTTTTAGTTAGATCTAATTGATCGGCAGAATGTTGGGAATAAACACCAACTTTAATATGTGTATGTCTTGAAACACGACCAGATTGAGCTTGTAATTCACCAGTCATGATTTTCAATAAAGTGGATTTACCAACACCATTTGGTCCAACAAGAGCAACTCTTGAATCCATATCAATACCAAAACTTAAATGTTCATATAAATTATGCTCTGGATTACCATCATAAGCAAATGAAATATCATCAAATGATAAAACTGGTGGAGGTAATTGTTCAACTTCTGGGAATTTGAAAGTGAAAACTCTATCTTCAACAACTTTTTCAATTAAACCATCAGCTTCCATCTTATCCAAAATCTTTTGTCTTGATTTAGCTTGACGAACTAAATTGGCATAAGTACCAGCAGATGCAATGAATTTTTTAATATGTGCAATTTCTTCTTGTTGTTTTGTATAAGATTTCATTTGATTGACTTCCAATTCGGATCTTGTTTTAACGTAAGAATCATAGTTACCACCATAAGCATTAATTTTTTGTAATCTCATATCAATAATGTTAGTACAAACACCATTTAAGAAATCTTGGGAATGAGAAACTAAAACTAAAGTACGATCAAATCTTTTCAAATATTCTTCTAACCAAACACAAGCTTCTAAATCCAAATGAGCAGTTGGGTCATCTAATAACAACAAAGTTGGTTTAACAAATAAGGCTTTAGCTAAAGCAACACGCATTTTCCAACCACCAGACATATCTTTAGTTTTTTTATTGATTGTTTGGGAGTTGAAACCTAAACCAATCAAAATGACTGCGGCTCTAGATTCAAAAGTAGATGGGTCCATTGAGTCAATTCTTTCGTATAAACCTTCCAAAATTGGAGATTCTGGACCTTCTGAAACAATAATTTCTTCAACCATATCTTCTAATCTTTTCAATTCATTTTCAGCTTCACGAACAACATAAGTTAAAGCGGAATATTCACTTGGTTCAGCTGGCTCGTTTAATAAATAAATATCAATGGCTTCTGGAATTGGGTATTCTCTAGCAGCAATGGCTCTTAATAAAGTGGATTTACCACAACCATTTTCACCTAATAAACCATAACGACGACCATAATTTAATTCCAACTCAGAATCTTGTAACAAGACTTTACCGTGGAAAAGTAAAGACACTGATGATAGTTTAATATCTCTTGAAGTTGCTAAAGAATCCAAGACACCAGTGGTAACACGGTCACTTAAACCATCTTTATCTTGTTGCAATTTCAATTTTTCAATTTCTTCAGCAACGGCATCTGGGTCGGTTTTGGCTTCTTTCTTTGGTTTTTTACCTGATGCAGCTTTCTTAGCTTCTCTTTTAGCTTTCGATGCGGAAACAGCCATTCTTTAACAATCTGTTTTCAACGAGTTTCTTGTAGGAATTTCAAACAGAAAAGAGAAGAAACTTTTTTTCAGTACTGCAATAAACAAAAAAAAAAAATCTTTTCATCAAATTTTTTTTTGCCAGCGATGCCATTACCCTGAAGTTACATCATTATTAAACAGTCAACTACATTACATTACACAACACTACGAAGTACGAACTATGTAGTATCAAGCAGTATGACTGTCTTGTTCTAATATAAATAATTACAGTAGATCGTCTATAAAAGATTCCAGTGGTTTTAATTGTGCTGGTGTTTTGTTGGGCGTAGGTTTCTGTTCAACTTTGTCATTACTGGACTGTGAAGCATATTCATGAGTGATATTAGAATCAGACTGAGTAATATTGGAAAGAGCGGTATTAGTAGTAAAAGAAGGTTTATCAAATTCAGGATCAATGATGTTCAACCCTACCAACTCATCAACACTAGAAGTCTTATAATCCAATTTCTTTTTATTCTCTTTTATTTCATGCAACTTGAGCTGTTTGAAGTCAATACTCTTCAACAATTCCTCTTCATCAGCATCTAGTCCTTGAATGGGCACAGCATTGAAAATCTCGTCTTTATACCTAAACGCATTGGAATTACTGAGCTCATCTGCTCTTTTTCTGCGTCGCTGGGCTTTACCTGTGAGTGGATCAAACACATCTTCATATTCAACACCTTCTTTCTCAATGATCACACCATTGATGTCATACTCGTCTTGCTCATCATCAACACCTTCTTTCTCTTCATCATCTTCACCTATATTTGAATCTAATTCATCAATATTGCTTTGCTTGACGACTTTTGCGTAGTTCTTCTTGTGATGTCTCTTCAACTTGCTCTTGTCCTGGAACTTCTTCCTGTTCTCCAACTTGAGATTGTACTCCATCTTCTTTATCTGAGTTTGTTCTGGTTTGTTCTGGTTAATTCCAGCTTGTTCTGGTATGTACATATATAAAAAAAAAAAACAAACTCAATTTAACAAATCAGGAGAAATTCCTTCTTTTCAAATTTCAAACAAATATTGAAACATTGAAAAGACACTCAAATCAAACCAATGAACAGTTCAGTGCTTCACAGTCATATACAACACAGTCGTCGTAAACACACATTTGCACATCCTACAGATACAGTTTGAACCATTTAAACAGCTTTTCATATACTAAAGATTTATTTTTAACAACTAGTTTCATTTTATACAATACATTACAATACAACACCACCATGCCGCAAGATCAGTTCAAGAACCAGGAACCTATGTATTTCAACAGACAGAAGATTGAGAGGGTCAGAATTCCTAAAGCTTCGTTACCTAACGGACAGCCTCCAGATTTTGGTAATAACAAGAAGTCTATGAAGAAACCTAATAAGCATCAAAACAACAACAACAAAACTAAAATGAGCAAAGTTTCTTCACCAGCTATATCTTCTGTTCCATTGAATAATACTCATATAGATCCTTCAAACTACAAACTTGCACCATCTCCATTACCTCCACATCAATATCAACAACAACAATTTCAAATCCAATATCAACAACCTCAGCCTAGACTTTATCCACCTCATTTCATACCTCAATACGCACCTCAGTTTCCTCAACAGTTTCCACCACCATTTCAACAACAGCAGCCATATATGCAACACCAATACCAACCTCAATATCAACAATCACCACCACAAGAAACAATTCCAATCACTCAAACTCCAGTTGCAATCAAAACATATGCAACTTCAAGTTTCCATAAGTGTCCAGAGACAAAGAATCTTCCAAAACCTTCGTTTTTATGAGATTTGTATAAATTAATTGTACAGACTACACTCTTTTTCAAAACTTTTATCTATTAGCACTAATTAAATTGAAAACAAACAAACAAACAAACAAAGTACTTATATATCAAAATTCTCTAACAAAATGAGTTTCACAATATGGAACTTCAGGATTTTTCTCGAAATAATCTTGATGATAATCTTCAGCATCATAGAAATTTACAATTGGTTCTAATTGAGTAACGATTTTTGAATCAAATTTCGGCTGAACATCAGCAATCACTTGTTCAGCCACTGCTCTATCTTCATCTTCATGATAAAAAATAGCTGAACGATATTGTGTACCTTTATTATGCCCCTGTTGATCTGGAGTTGTTGGAACATGAATTTGGAAAAAAAATTTATATATCTCATAAAGTGTAATCTTAGTTGGATCATAAGAGAGTTGAACAACTTCACAGAAATTTGTGTCACCTTGACAAACTCGCTTGTAAGATGGATCGTTTATAGATGGATCACCATTTGCATACCCAACTTTAATATCAATTATTCCTTTATTTGTTTTGATGTAGTGGTTTCTAAATAAACCTTCTGTACCCCAAAAACAACCTCCTCCTAAAGTTGCAATTTTGTTTGATTGTGGATCGTATTTGAGGTCTTTTGAGATTGTGGACATTGTATGGATTGGTTGAACTTAAGAAGAGTACGAAGTTGAAAAATGAGATTTAGATTTAGATTTAGTTTCAAACTTTCAGACTCTTCACGTGACACTTAAGCAGAAAACTCTCAAATTTTTAAAAAAAAGACTGCTGCAAACAAACTTCAAAGTGCATGTTGGTCAACCGTCAGATTGAAGATTGAAGATTGGGAATATCTTCTGCTCAATTGAATCTACAGACTACAACTTACAACAAACCAACAAAATGAAAAATATTACATAGTACAATTATGTAATTGTAATTGTAATCTGCAACTTGCAACTATGTACATAAAACTTTCAGTTTCCAAATCAGCCAACAAATCAATTTTCCAGAATTCTTTTCTTTTCAAGTCTGCTCAAAAAAAATTTTTTTTTTTTTTTTTTTTTTTTTTTTTTTTTT
>JAJMDW010000204.1:0-74248 GCA_030573755.1 Starmera amethionina
AATACTTTTATTAAATTCTAATTTTAAGATCATGATAAACTTGTGATAAATTGCTAAATGAAAACAATTTGGTGTCTTATGAACAATTAGCTTCCTAATGTAGAAAAATTTTGGTTATTTATTGTTTGATTTATGGTGTTTTAAAAGAATAAAGTTTATTATCGTGGCGCATTAATTATTTTTATAAAAGTGGCAAGTGAAATATAATAATTATAAACACAATTTATTAGGATAGACTCCAACTTTTTTTATGTGCCACAATTAATATAAGTAATATTAATTATATTAGTATTAATTAAATACTACTTATTTATTGATGATTTAATATATTTATAATTGCAGAAGACATTGATCAATCCCTAGTATATAATATGGTTAGTAACTTAGAACCAACTTAATTCAACTAATCTTTCTGTTTTCTAGTATTAAAAATTACAATTTTTAATTAACAAAAAAAATACCAATTATTATAACTAAAATTCTACAATTCAAAATTAATTTCTATCTAGCTTTATTAGATTCAATATAAAACAAATGCAAAATAACCAAAAAAAAAACACAATTCATTAACTTCGTAACTTTTCATTAATCCTTCATTACATTCTTCTTCACTTTTTTTTCTTATATACCTGCTCAAACTTCCAATTTATTCAACATCTCCTCCATATCATCCAAACTTAATCTTTTTTCAACATCAATACTTAAACATTTCTAAATCAATTTTTTTAAAATTTTATATTCACCAATTTTTTCATTTAAAATTTCAACATCAAATTTCCCTGCACTAATCATTGCTCTTAATCTTGGTTCAAAAGAATGTTGAAATGGTAATTTCCCAACAATTAAAGTATATAACATCACACCAAATGCCCAAATATCAGTTTTTGGTCCTAATGATGATGGATTTGTTTCTAATAGTTCAGGAGCACTATAAGGTAATGAACCAATATGAGAATGTGGTAAACTTGGATCATTAACGTCTTTTAAATCTTGAGATAATGATAATAATGAATTTGGGATTTTTGTGAAAAAATTACTCATACCAAAATCACACAAGATTATTTGAGAATTGGTTTGTTCATTATCAATTAAACAATTTTCTAATTTTAAATCTCCATGGAATATACCTAAATTATGCATATATTTCAAAGCATTAATTATATCCAATGAATATTTTTTAATTAATTGAAAATTAATTGATTTTGAAATTTCAAAATTTGAAGTTTCCCAATTTATAACTAAATCATATAATGAACCACCATTAATTTTTTTAGTTAGACAATAAATAGCATTTGAAGTTTCTTTAAATTTATAAAGTGGTAAAATATTTGGATGATTTAAAATCAACCAAATTTTAATTTCTTTTTTAAAAAATCTTAAAGCTTTTAAATTTTTAATTTTAATAATTTTAATAGCTTTTATATCTTTTGGGGTTTTTTCATTGATACATTCTCTAACTGTTCCCCATGCACCAAAACCAAGGTTTTTACCTAAAACATGATCCATACAAACCATTCTTTCACAATTTTCAATTGTCGTAAAAACATCATTTCTTCTCCCCATAGAATCAAATAAAGGTGATGAAGATTTATTAAATCTTTGTTTAATAATTTTAGTTAATTCATCTAAATTTGTTCCTGGTGGAGTTAATTTTTTTAATAATTTTTTCCTTATTGAAAAAGGTTGATCTAAATAATCATTTGGTAAATTTGATAAAATTTCTTCAGTGGCTAAATCAACTGGTATTAAATTTTTTGATCTTTTTAAAGAAGAAGAAGATTGTGGTAATGATGTTGGAACTGGGATTGGTTTTGTTGTTGAATGTAATGGAGGATAATTTAAAGAATCGTTTGAATTGACCCATTTTAAAACTGATTCATTGAAATTAAGGAAAGGAATATATTCATCTTCAAAACCTATGCTATCAATTGAATTGATATTTGCAGTGTTAATTTCAGAAGAAGTTAGATCGTTATTCGATATTGATAAAGAAGAATCAGCACTATGTTGGGTGATTGTTTCAACAGTTGGGTTCTTCAATGAATCAGGTAATATTTTCAGGGAAGTACTATCCAAACTTGAAGAACGATTATTTAATTTTTTTTTTTCATGTAATTTAACAGGTCTATAACGATCATCATCATATATTCTTCTCCCATTAATAAGATCGAAATTTGTAGTTTCATTTTCAGAGAATCTTCTATGGGATTTATTAATGGCAACAATATCTTGTAATTGATCAAAAGGTTTAGCCTTAAGTGGTAAATTTCTCAAGTATGGTTTAAATAATGATGTTTCGGCACAACCATTGATCCTTCAACAGCCACTTCATCTAGTTCAATTTGAGGATCTGAAGTTTTGGGTATTTGAAAATTAGAATTAGAAGGCATTGTGTGTGTCCCTGTTTCACAGCTTTTTGATGCAAAAGCAAGTGAAGCACAAACAAGGGACAAGAGTGAGAATGAGGTGGTGAAATTTTGGAAAGAATTGCTGGTTGTAATAAAACTTCTCTTTTAATTCTGATTTTGATTTTAATTTTGATTAATTTTTGAGATGAAATCAAAACAAAAAATGCTGCCGAAAGTGCTCAAAACGGTAATTTGAGATCATAATTTACTCAAAATAGATAAAATGGCACTAAACTTGCTGCAAAAACACGAAAATATAAATAAATTACCCAAAACAGCAAGCTTTACAGCAGTCGGAATTCCATTTGATGCCAAACACTCCAAAACAAGTAACTCAAAACCTTGGAAATTCGACAGCCAATTAAAAATTCTGAAAATCAAATTTCATTAAAGCTGAAAAACTGTTGAAGAATTTAAACTCTTTTCATAAAACCAACTAATCAAACCAACTAATCACAATCAAGTCAAATCAAAATGGGTGGTGGTCCACAAGCTAAAACATACATGGGATGGTGGGGTTCCTTAGGTTCCCCAGCTCAAAAAGGTATTACTACCTACGCTGTTTCTCCATATGCTATCAGAGTTTTAAACGGTGTTGTTCACAACGCTTTCTTCAACACTTTTAGAAGAGTCAAATCTCAAGCTTTATACATCATGTTACCAGCTGCTGCTATGTGGCAATGGTGGGTTGTCTGCAGAGACTACAATGAATATTTGTACACCAAAGCAGGCCGTGAAGAATTAGAAAGACTCAGTTAAGTTCTTATTCTTAACTAGATTAAAATCAATAACAACAAAACAAAAAAAAAAAAAACACAATATTCATGATGTGATTGAATAAGATATAAAAGAACAAAAGAACATATATATTTTCATTCAGTTCTAGAAATTTACGTACATATTTTAAAAGATAGCCAGTAGATTTTTTTATTCAAGAGCAACTATATATAGGAAAAATTAATTAATCAACAAAAAAAAAAGCTCATTTAGAACGTTTGTAAACTTTGTTTAAAAATTCAGTTAGAACAGCAGCTTTAAAACCTCTTGATTCATCAATTTTACTGATTTTATCTTTTAATTCAGTAGCAATTTTTTCTTCATATTCTAAATAAAGTTTATCAATACCCATTTCATTAAACAATTTTTTAATAACAGCTTCATTTGAATCATTTTTCAAACCATAATTTTCATCTAAAATAGTTCTTTGTTCTGGTGTAGCAATTTTTAAAGCAGTATTAATAATCCAACTACATTTATTATCTTGAATATCTGTACCAATTTTACCAATATCTTCTGGTTTACCAAAACAATCCAAATAATCATCTTGAATTTGGAAATATTCACCTAATGGAATCAAAACATCATGTGCTTGTTTCAAATCGGTTTCATTGGTGATACCTGCTGCGTACATAGCTAAAGCAACTGGTAAATAGAAGGAATAATAGGCAGTTTTGAAAATAACAATGAATGAATGTTTATCTAATGAGAATTTGGATAAATCAACATGATCTTCAGGTGCAGTGATCAAATCTAATAATTGACCCAATTCGGTTTGAAATGTAACTTCATGGAATAATTCAATTATATCAACATAATAACTTTCTTTTTTAAAATATTTTTTCAATAAGATATAAATAGCAGCTTCCAACATAAAAGCATCATTGATGGCAATGTTTCCAACATTCTCAAGTCTATACCAACAAGGTTGACCACGTCTAGTGATGGATTGATCCATCATATCATCAGCAACAAGGAAATAAGCTTGTAATAATTCAATACACCAACCTAAAATTGCAATTTTTTTATATTCTTCATCTGATAAATCATCAATTGATTTAAGATTTTTCAAGATAACATAAGTATCAACAACAGAAATACCTCTGTTTAATTTCCCCAATGGAGTGTTGTACTCTAAATTTTTCTTGTACCAATCAATTGCTTCTTCTGTCATGCCGTAGTTTTTGCAGACAGCGACAAGTTCGTCCACAATTGCTGGGAAAACACTCAAGAATTTCTGTTTGTTGTACTCTTTGGACATTTTTGGCTTTCTCTTTAATTAATTTCGTTTAATTTTGAAATTTTTCGACGTTTTTTTTTTTTTTATTATAGCAAAACAAGAGAAAAATTTCAAAAATTTCAAAAAATTCAAAAAAAAAAAAAAGTTGCTTGCCGGGTAAACTCATCGCTGAAATTTTTTTTATTTTTATTTTCTGTATAAAATAAATTTTTATTTTTAAGAGTAATTTTAATAGTTTGAAAGTAGAAAGAAAAATGGGGAAAGGAAAGTTGAAAGAGTCGTTGAAGAACGATTTGGCTTTGAAGAAATGGAAGAAAACAAACAGCAAGAAAAATGAGGCCAAAAAGGAGACTTTAGAGGAGAAAGCACCTGTTGTGATTACTCATGAAGATATTCAAGAAGAAGAAGATGAGGAAGATGAGGAAGATGAGGATGAAGAGGAAGAAGAAGTAGAAGAAAAAGAAGAAGAATATCAAAGTCAAGTCTTGTCTAAAAAAGAAAAAAGAAAATTGAAGAAAGAATTGAAAAAAGCTGGTGTTCAAGTTGAAAATGAAAATGAAGAAGAAGAAGAAGAAGATGATGATGATATATCTGAAGTTGATTCCGAGATGGAGGAATATTTACTTGATTTAGAAAAATTAGCTAGAAGTGATGATGAAGAAGAAGAACAAGAAGAACAAGATTCGGGTGATGATTCTAAATATGAAGATGCTGCTGAAGAACAAGAAGTTGAAAATGAAGCTCAAGATGATGATGAAGAAGAAGACGTGCCATTATCAGATGTTGAACTTGACTCAGATGCAGATGTTGTCCCACATACAAAACTCACAGTCAACAACGTTGCTGCTTTGAAAAATGCTTTAGCTCGTATTGAATTACCTTGGGCTAAAGTTTCATTTCAAGAACATCAATCTATAACTGCAGAAGAATCAGCAGAATCACAAATTAGAGACATATATGACGACACTGAACGTGAATTAGCTTTTTATAAACAAGCTCTTAATGCCTCCATTAAAGGTCGTGCTAATTTATTAAAATTAAAAATCCCATTTACAAGACCTCAAGATTATTTTGCTGAAATGATTAAATCTGATGAACATATGGATAAATTGAAAATGAAATTGATTAAAGAAGCTTCTGAAAAGAAAGCTGCTGTTGATGCAAGAAGACAAAGAGAATTAAAGAAAATTGGTAAACAAGTTCAAAATGCAACTTTACAAGATCGTCAAAAGCAAAAGAAAGAAACTTTAGATAAAATTAAAGGTTTAAAAAGAAAAAGACAAAATGATGAAATTTCTTCAAATGATTTCGATGTTGCCATTGAAGAAGCAACTGCTGCTCAAGAAGAACATGCAGATAAATATCGTACTAAAGATGGTCCAAATAGAAAAAGACAAGCTAAAAATTCTAAATATGGTCAAGGTGGTTTGAAAAGATTTAAAAGAAAAAATGATTCTGAATCAAGTTCTGATGTTTCTGGATTCTCTTATAAAAATGGGAAAACTAATGGTGGGAAATCAAAACGTTTAGGAAAAAGTAGACGTAAACATTAGTCTATATTTAGAATCTATATAATCTTTTCAAAATACGTTGTTCAATCTAATAACCCAATTTTTTGTAATTTTTCTGCTAATTCTTTATCAATATATTTAATTAAACTTGGTTCACCAGTCAACCCTTTTCTTTTTCTAGTCTTCATAATAAAATCTCTTGATAATATTTCAATTGGTGCAGGTGAAAGTTTTGGAATTTTAACATCTTTATCTAATGGATCTCCTGGTACAATTTGCCATTTATCAAAATATAATGATACTGATGCTTGTCCCTGTGTTACAATTCTAATATCAGTTTCTAATCCAATTGAATCAATAACTGGTACAAATCCATAAATTTTACAATATTGAGTGGCACCAATTGGAAAATTTTTAATTATTGCACCTCTTCTTTTATCTAAAATTTTTTCTAAAATTTTAATTGAATTAAATGATGAAATTATTTCAATTGAATAATTTGGTTCCATTAATTTTGGTGTTGAAGTTAAAAATGAGGAATAACATGCTTTTCTAACCATAGGAATAATTTGTCCATTACCTCTTTGTAATTCATCTTTGGAAATTTTAACATCAATTATTTTAAAAATAACATTTCTAATTGGTTCATCACAAAGTGGACCTTCTCTAACTGCCCATTGGAAACCTTGAATTATTGATGGTTTAATTGAATTTAATAAATTTTTATCAACTTCATCTGGTAATGTATCATCTAACAAGATATTTGCACCATTTTCATTTGGACCAAATGACCAAACTGATCTTGCTGATAATGAATCCCATCCATATTCATCTCTTAAAATCTTATTTAATTTAATATTTGAATTAATAAATTTATTTTTTTCAATATCATTTCCTAATTTATTTTCTAAAGGAGAACAAATTATTGTAATTTCATTATTTAAATTTGGTGATTTAATAGAAATTTTAGTTAAACTTTCATTAACAATTGTTTCTTGAAATCTTGTTATTGGATCTGAAATCTTAATATTAATATCTGAAATGTTTCTTAAATCATATAATAATGAATCTAAATATATTTCACCAGATCCAAATATAACATGTTCACCACTTTCTTCAACTTTAATTTCTGATCCACAATAAAATTTATTAATTTTTCTTAACCCATCTAATAATTTAGGTAATTCTGATGGGATTTGTGGTTCAATAACAATTTTAAAAACAGGTTTTGTTAAATATTCAATTGGTTTAAAAATTGATAAATTAGATTGATTTATATTACAATCAAATATAGTACCTGATTTCGAAATTGTATCAATCCCACCTAATAACACAATTGATCCACTAAAAGCTTCTTCAATTGGTAATTTATATCTACCTCCACTTAAATATAATTCTTCAACTTTTAAAATTTCAACATCTTCATCATCATCATTAAAATTTTCTCCTAAAATTTTAATTTCATGATTTTTTTTAATTGAACCTGATAAAATTCTAACCATTGCTAAATTATTTTCCACCATTTTAGATATTATTGCCACTAATGGTCCTTCATTTGATGATTTAGAAATTATTCTTTTAAAATCATCATTTTTACCCGTGTATAACAAAGTTTTTGAATGAAATTCACTTGATTTTAAAGATTCAAGCATATCAACTATACCTGAACTATTAGTACCAAATATTAATCTAAAAACATGTTTTAAAATAATTTTTGGATCTGATTTAGATATTTTTTTAGATAAATTCACACCTAAATTTTTTTGTAAAAGTTTAATTAAATCATCTGGTGATAAAGTAATTGATTGAGTTATAATTTTATAAAAAGGATCCAAAATAAAATGTATAAATGAACGTTTCTCACCTTTTTTACTAAATTTGCAAGTTTCTTCATTGAAAAAAATATCCCCCCATAATCTTTTACTAAATGCCAAATAATCAAAATCAATATCATATCTTTCTGAATATAAAAGAGCAAATGATTTTAAAGTAAATGAAACTCCTAAATCTGCTGATGCAAATGCAACATTATTTAAAATTGGAGAATATGTGGTTTTAAATGAATAATTTTCATAATATTGATTTTCTTGAATATAAGTATTAATTTCATCAATAACACTTCTTAATTTATAATATGAATCTAATGGAGGCAATCTTAATTCTAAAACCAATCTATCAATTTTGTTTATAAGGAAACATAATTCAATGTTATTAATTAAAGCATTATCAATGGCAATTTTAGTAGTTATTGTTAAACTTTCAATTACATCAATAACAACCAATGAAATATCAGTTGATCTTTGTGCAACAGCAATTTCATCAGCAAAATTTATATGACCTGGAGTATCAATTAAATTCACAACCAATGAATTACCATTCAAGTTTGGTAATAATAAAGTAATTAAAGAAGATTTAATTGTTAAACCTCGTTCTTTTTCTAATTTTTCATTATCAGTGTATCTTAATCTTTTATTAATTTTAGCTGATTGAGAGATATTTTTTAAAATATGAGTTTGTAAAATCAAATTATCTAAAAAAGTTGTTTTACCAGAATGTAATGAACCAACAATTGAAACATTTCGTATTTTATTTTGAAATTTTGTTAATTCATAAAGATAATTTTTAGAATAAATAGTTTTGGGTATTTTTTTATCTTCAAATTTCAACATTTTTTCAATTCGTGGTTTAACCAAAGGTTCATTAATGGATTGATTATCATGTAATTGAACCACTGTTTCAACATCTTCACCAAAAGTCTCGGACATTGTAGAGTACAGTTTCTTATCCTCTTGTAGGATCACTGCATTCGACGTCTCTTGCTGCTGCTGCTGCTGCTGCTGCTGATCATCATCACCATCTTGATCCATCTCATCTTGTGATTCTTCAAACTCGTATTCAGAAGAAGATTCAGCATCTGAATCGTTTGGATCTCCAATGAAGTTACCAAACCTTAGAAAAAGAAAAAAAGGTTAGTTATTTCCCTCACAATTTCTAAAACGGTGAATTTGTATTTCATACTCATCGTAAAGATCGTCTTCGTCCATCTTGCTTTTGCTTTGCTTTCTTTTCAGTTGTTTTTCAAATGTTTTTATTTAAAATTTTGAATTTTTTTTTTCAAAATATTGATGGAAATTTTGTCTTTTTGGTGTACAACACACACTTTTTTTTATACCTCAAAATTTCAAAATTGTTCTGTTGTCACTTTCTTTATTTAATTTCAACTGTTGAAGTTTGTTTGCAAGTTGTTTCTGGATAAACACTGCAAATCAATTTTTCAATCCATCAATTTTCCCAGAAGATAAGAAGAAGAACTGAAAGAAATGGAAAGAGTACAGTCTTTATATGACAGAGTACAGAACCAAGAGTTCATGAACAGTGCATTCATCAACACCATCTCAGAAGTGATTGAGAATGATATAAACGTAAGAGAAATTATCATGTTTAATGTTTGAGGAATATAACACTAACATTTTTTTTTTTGTTAGGATAATATAACAGAAGTTGAACATTTTAAATATGAACAAGAATTAGATAAGAACCTTACAATCAAATCCGTTGTTGGGTTAGGAATTGGATTGATGAGTGCACCATTAAGTCTAGGTACAACAATGAACATTGGATTAATTGATGGAGGACCAGCAACAATAATTGGTGGATATATTATAGTGTTCATTTTTTCAATATGTTGTGCACTATCATTAGCTGAAATCTCAGGGAAATATCCAATTGAATTACATGGAGGTGCTGCTATTATTGCAAAACCAAAATATAGTTTAATTTGTTCATGGTTTACTGGATTTTTCCTTTTGATAGGGAATTGGACTATGAGTACAAGTATAACGTTTGCTGGTGCACAGTTTGTTTTATCTGTGATTGGAATAGTTGATTCGGATTATAAAGTTGATGGATTGGTTACAGTTATTGTGTTTTATGTTATTGTTACTGTATGTGGATTATTTAATTTGAAATTATCAAGATTTATGGAAAAAATTAATAATTTATCAACTCTTTGGATCATTTATACTATTTTATTCATTGATATATTATTATTATTATTTTCATCAAAATATCATAGTTTAAAATATGTATTCACAAATTTTGATAATTCAAGATCAGGTTGGACACCAGCAATGGCATTTATAATTGGTTTTCAACAGGGGAATTTCACACTTCAAGGGTTTGGAATGTTACCTGCTGTTAGTGAAGAAGTTCAAGATGCAGAAACAGCTGTTCCAAGAGGTATGATGATGGCTGTATTATTATCAGGAATTTCAGGTATAATTTTTTTAATACCTATTTTAATAGTGTTACCAAATATTGAAGATTTATTAGATTCACAAAAGGGTATAATGCCAATTGTGTTAATTTTTAAACTTGCAACAAATTCAATAGTTGTTTCATTTTTTTTGGTGATTATGATTGTTGGGAATTTATTATTTTCTGGGATTGGATCAATTGCAACTTCATCAAGAGCTGTTTTCAGTATGAGTAGAGATGGTGCATTACCATTCAATGAATTTTGGACATTTGTTGATTCGAGTTCTGTTTCAAAAGTCCCTAAAAATGCTGTTTGGTTATCAATGGGGATATCATATTTTTTAGGATTATTATCCTTAGTTTCATCAGCTGCTTTTAATGCATTTGTTGGTGCAGCTGTGCTTTCGTTATGTGCAGCATCCATATTACCAATTTTAACAAGTTTATTAAATGGTCGGAAAAAAGTTAGAGGTAGTGCATTTAAATTAAAATATGTTGGGTTTGTTGTTAATATAATTAGTGTTGGATGGTTATTATTTACAATGTTTGTTTTAAGTTTACCACCGAAATTACCAGTTACAGGAAGTTCAATGAATTATGCATCATTAGTTTTTGGATTATTTGTATTATTGGTTACAATATTATGGTTTTTATGGGGGAAAAATAATTTCCATGGACCATTAGTTGATAATGAATATAATGAAAGACCTGAAACGATTGAATTTCAAGATGTTAGTGTTAATGGAGAATATCAACGAATTGATGAACAAAAATTTCAAAAAATTGAAGCTGAGAATTTTGATACACAAACATTGGTTTCAAAATTTGGTAATAAAAGTAGGCATGAGCTTGTTGATGATAGTGATGATGAGGGAAAACAAGAAGAAGATTTAGGAATGCCTTCAAGTAGTCGTTTCAACTCCTAGAAGAAAATGGTTTTTTATTTTAAATGAACATGTAATATATATATATATATAGAGAGAGAAAATAAATAGATTTAAATACCAGTATCATGACCAGATTTATAAGTTTCAGCAAATCTTTTCAAAGAATATTCTCTTGCAGTAGTATATTCACCATTTGGTTTTTTAAATTCATCACCAACTTGTTTAGCTCTTGCAGCTCTAACCAAATCACTTGGGATTGGGGTTAATTTAGTATCATCATCAGCATCAAAGAAGAAAACAATTGAGTATCTATCTTTACCTTGAGTTGGTAATCTAACTCTATGAGTTGTTGATTTTAAAATATGACCAGTCCAATAACTTAAAATATCAGCAATATTGACAACGATAGGAGGAGCTCTACCTTGAGCAATATAATTTTCATTTGGAGATGGAGTAAATGAAACTTTTTTCCAATTATTATTTGAATCCAAGATTTCTAAACCTTCTTGACCTTTTTTTTGTAATAATAGGGTGATTGAACCATAATCAGTATGAGCACCACATCTATTTTGTTGTTCAGCATCCAATTCAGTTGTTGATGGATAATGTAACATTCTCATTGAAGTCATTGTCTTTTTGTTTGGTCTATGTCTATCACTAAACCAATTTGCACCACCTTCATTTTCATCAATTTTTAAAGAAATAGCTAATAATTTAAGTAAAGTTATACCTAAAGAATAGAATTTTTTAACCATAGATTGAATAAATTTATAATTAGTTTCATCAAGAAACATTTCAGGTAATAAATCTTTTTTAAAATCACCAGTTTCTAAATTAAAAGAACCAAAATTAAAAGCTTCCTTTGGATCACCTTTTGAATTTGGATCAGGATCTAAATTTTCTTGATGATAAGAAGTATAACCACAATCATCACCATCAATAGCTAAAGATTCTTTTAATTCTTTTGGTAATTGGAAGAATTGTTTACTTAATTCGAAATAATGATCAACTTCATCTTGAGTAAAATCATGTCCATCAACGAAAAGGAAACCTTGAGAACTGAAACCTTCAAGGACAGCTTGGGCAGCTTCTGGGGTGATTTGGGAGACATCGACGATTTTCAAAGGAGATTCAGACATCTTGTACTTCTTGCTAGTAGGTGGTCAGTGGTCACTAGTGGTGTAGTAGTCTCGCAGTTGAATGATAATAAGAGGAAATGGAAAGTTTATATAGATATCGAGTCAGAGATAAGTATTAAGAGATGCAGTGGGATTTGACCGACATAAATTAAACTAGAAAAAGAAAGTTGAAACGTTACGGGAACTTGGAAGCCTTGCATAAGAGCTTAGTGTTACAACTTACAGACCACAGCAGACTCCAGACTCCAGAGTCACCTAATCAGTAAGTAAAGGGTCCAATACAAATTCAAAGATTTCAAAGTTTGGAGATGATTGGTGAAGTTTAAAACTAAGGCATTAAACCTTTCTTTTAGCTAACTAACTATTCACTACATACTTATAACTACTACTATTAAGTAGTAGTAGAGTGTAGTAGTAGCAGTAGTATATAAGTTGCTCTTCTTTGGTTATAATAAAATAAAATAAAATGAAAATATTGAATGATTACCCTACCACGCAGGGTTATACAGTATAATATCAGGGTAACACTTTCTATATATTTCCAAAGGGGTGGCAAATTTTAATACATAGAAAAATTCAAATTCCAACAAAATAAACAAAATAAACAATCAAACAATCAAACAGATAAACGACATGTCCCACGAAGGAGAAGAAGAGCTTTTAGAGTACTCAGAGCCAGAAGACAACTTGGTCCAAGAACAAACAACAGAAACCAAATCTGACGACAAGAAAGGTTCTTATGTTGGTGTCCATTCTACTGGTTTTAAAGATTTCCTTTTAAAACCTGAATTGTCTCGTGCTATTGTCGATTGTGGGTTTGAACATCCTTCTGAAGGTTAGTGTCTTTTTTTTTTTCCTTTCTTTTTTTTATTTGAGTATTTGTTATCATCTCATGTGGTTGGTTGAACTTGGAATATTTTTTTTTTATAAACTGGTGAATTCCATTGTTTATTGTGTTGCTACATCTTCAAACAAACAAAGATTATCATCCACATCATAATTTATATGATTAGGATACACTTAATCCATCAATTGGCACGTTATTTTGCCATCACACTAAATTTAATTTATATCAAATTAAATTCATGAAAGTTTTAAAAGACTTTAGAGAAGGAGCATTTTTAAAATCAGTTACAAGCATACACCCAATGTTCAACACACCCCCACATCAAGATGCTTTTAACAACAACACTCCCTTCCAGAACATTTCGAAAATATTAACATTCCCCCCCTCCATTCAACAGTCCAACAAGTTTGTATTCCTCAATCAATCCACGGTACTGATGTTTTATGTCAAGCAAAATCAGGTTTAGGTAAAACTGCCGTTTTTGTTTTATCAACTTTACAACAATTAGATCCTGTTGAAGGTGAAATTTCAACTTTGGTTATTTGTCATACAAGAGAATTAGCTTATCAAATTAAAAATGAATATGAAAGATTCTCTAAATATATGCCAGATGTTAAAACTGCAGTTTTTTATGGTGGTACTGAAATTAAAAAAGATATTGAATTGTTGAAAAAAAAGGAAACTGTTCCTCAAATTGTTGTTGCAACACCTGGTCGTTTAAAAGCTTTATTAAAAGATCAAGCCATTAAATTAAATAACATTAAACATTTCGTTATTGATGAATGTGATAAAGTTTTAGAAGCTATTGATATGAGAAGAGATGTCCAAGAAATCTTTAGAGCAACTCCAAAGGATAAACAAGTTATGTTTTTTTCAGCAACTTTATCAAAAGAAATTATTCCAATTTGTCAAAAATTTTTACAAAATCCATTAGAAATTTTTGTTGATGATGAATCAAAATTAACTTTACATGGTTTACAACAATATTATATTAAATTAACTGATCGTGAAAAAAATCGTCGTTTAGCTGATTTATTAGATTCTTTGGAATTTAATCAAGTTATTATTTTTGTTAAATCAACTGCAAGAGCTGATGCTTTAAATAAAATCTTAATTGAATCTAATTTCCCTTCAATTGTTATTCATGGTGGTATTCCTCAAGAAGAAAGAATTGCAAGATATAAATCTTTTAAAGAATTCAATAAAAGAATTTGTGTCACTACTGATGTTTTTGGTAGAGGTATTGATATTGAAAGAATTAATTTAGCCATCAATTATGATTTACCTTCAGAAGCTGATCAATATTTACATAGAGTTGGTAGAGCTGGTAGATTTGGTACTAAAGGTTTAGCTGTTTCTTTTGTTTCCACTGAAGATGATGAAAAAGTTTTAGCTTCAATTCAAGAAAGATTTGATGTTAAAATCACTGAATTTCCTGAAGAAGGTGTTGATCCTTCAACTTATATGAATACTTGAGTTTGATCAAGATTTAAAAAGTTTATTATAAATAATCATTTGATTCTTATATAAATAACAATTAAAAAAAAAAAATTATTGTATTTTGTTTTACATACAATCATTGTACTAACTAAACCCATATCTTTTATTTTTTTATTTTTTTTACTTATTATTATACAATACTCATTAACTTTTTATTTTTTTCTATTGAATTTTCTATAACGTATCATCAAGATCATTATCTCTACTATTAGTTCTATAATGTTTAAAACTATTCATTTTCGGTAATTGAGTTTTTTCAACTTCTTGATTTTTACTTAAGACTTGTGAAGCTAATAAACCTAAAGTATCCAACATTTTATGATCTCCATTATTACTACTCTTATTATTCATTGATTTTAAAGGTTTTTTAGTTATTAAAGATTTTGATGATTTTAATGATGATGATGATGGTTTTTTTTTAAATAATCCATTTGAAATTGAAGTTAAATTCCCACCTTCTTTTAATCTTATTATTTCTTTATTTTTTAAAACAATTTCATTTTTATATTTTTTAATTAAAATATTTTGATAATTATATTTTTTAATTAATTCATCATATTCTAAATTTTTTAATTTCAATTTTTCAACTTGTTTTTTAATAATTTCATTTTCAACTTCAAATCTCATATCTGCATCTTTTGCATTGATTGATAATAAATGTGCTTTAATTTTAAATTGATCAGATTCATTTTGTAATTTATTAATTTTATTTATTAATTTATTTATTAATTCAATTGATTCAATTGATTCATTTGTTTCATTAAATTCATGACTTTTTTGAATTAATATTGATGTTGGTTCATCTAAAGTTATATCTGATCCACCATTGAAACTACCGTTACCTGAACTTAAGTTAGAAATTTGTGAGGATGTAGCAGATGTAGGCGTTGGTAATGATGATTGATTATCATTCATATTGTTTTGATTTAAGTCTTGTGTTAGAATTTCGTTGTTTAAAGTAAGTTGATGTTCACGGTTTAGAACAGCTGTTGGTGTTGTGAAACCTTGTAGCATAGTCAAAACCCCGTCCCAGCAAAGTCAAGTAAAAGCAATTGAATCAACAAGAAAGAAAGCAACGCGTTGTTCAAAACTCTCTCTAAAGAACAGGGAAATTTTGTTTACTTTTGAAAATTTAGCGCGTTTTTTTTTTATTTTGTAATTTACGAGGGCAAAAACACCAAAAAAAAAACCACCGGAATTGTTAAATTGTAGAATTTAACTTAAAGATGATAAAGAATTGATAGAAATTGATTGATTAACAAGACATGGTTGTTAGGTTGTTAGTCTGTTAGGATTTTAATCAAATTCAAAATCTTTATTCTACTTATTTTCTTAAGAAAAACCAACCTTTTTAAATTAATTTATATGACATTAAAGATCACAGTGTACTTTACAACACAATGATATCTCCGGTATTAATAAATCAAAATACTAAACAAAATTAAACAAATTAACAAAAATCTTTGAATTTAATATGGAATAGGTTTTTTATATTTTTATTAATACACAAAGAAAAAAGTAATAAACTTTCTTAACGGTAAGATTTTTGGAATCTGGCTCTTGCACCACGACCACCGAATTTCTTTGGTTCAGATCTTCTAGAATCAGCAATCAATAAGGTTCTGTCGTATGAAACAAAGATTTTTTTCAATTCATTTTTAGATTGTTCATCAACAAATTTTTGGTAGTAAGCAATTAAACCTTTAGCAATAGCTTGTCTAATAGCATAAACTTGTGAAACGTGACCACCACCAGTGACTCTAACTCTGATGTCAATGTTGGCAAATTTGTCTAAACCAACTAAGATCAATGGTTCGTAAACTTTGAAACGTAAGATTTCTGGTTCAACTAAGGTGATTGGAGCACCGTTAACTTTGATTAAACCTCTACCTTCTTTAACGTGAGCAACAGCAGTAGCAGTTTTCTTTTTACCAAAAGTCTAGAATTATAGGGGTTAGTATTTGATTGGTAAATGTGTAGGTGTGTGTGTGTTCTTGCAGAGAGAGAGTAAGGTATTAAGGGAATTTTTTTTTCTTGCATTTTGTGATTGTATTGAATAATTGGGAAACTGGTTCTGACTTTCCGTTGTGCTTTTCAAAATCTCTGTGTGCGTAGCTTTATTTGTGATTCTTCAATAAAATGCAATAATCTCCTTCATAGCTCTTGTATTCTTGAATTGTGAAATCATTTTTTTTAATAATCTTGTACTTTGTCTTTCTAAATCTCCTTCCTCGTCTCCAGCACACTCCATACAGACAACACACAACTTCTCGCAGAACAACGTACTTGGACACTTTTAACTTGTTTAGTAGACATCTTGTGGTGTATATGTGACTTGTATAACTTAGTTAAACAATTCCAGTATTATTTTGAAAAACCTTGAACTTTTTTCACTTCACTTTCAGACTGCGGCGCGTACCAAAGATTGTTTTTTTTTGCTGTTGTGCGTTGGGATGGTGTTGGGATGTCAAGATTTTTGGTGTTACTGAAAACAGCAGTTGTGACTGCTCTGAAGCAAAAACGAAAACAACAATAAATCACGTGTACAATAAAAGGGTTTGTAATAGATAACAACAATGATTATTAAAGGCAGGACGTAGTTATTAAATTCAACTGTTTAAGGTGTTGTTTATTCCAATGGCTGTACACCACAAACATACTTGAATGAATCCATTTGTACAACGTTTTAACTGCTTTCCCCATACTTAAGCACATTGTGACTGCTGTTTTTGTTTTTGCTTCTTCTGTTTACAATTTCAAAATGTGCGGATGTCTGAGTCCTCACACAACTTTTTTATCCAAAACAAATTTTTGTAAAATATGAAAAATTGAAAATTGAAATTAAGTTGAAACAATCAATTAATTCAGAGTGTTGAAATTATTATAAAATGGGTATGTCAATATGATGGAACAAGAATAAATGACTGCTAGATGAATAGAGAATTACAAGTTATGTTTTATTAGTCCAACAAAAAACAAGCAAACAAACAAAGAAACTGGAGTTTAAGATGAGATTAATTACAATTTTTTAAAATCAAAAGGAGATTATCCAAAATAAAGAAGATAAAGGAATTAGATTATATCAAATGGCTCCGTCATTTATTCTTAATATTTTTTGAAGAAGATCAAATTACTAACTAATCAATACAGCTATCGCAAAGAATTTACCACTTTTGAAAAACCACTTCAGAAAGCACTGGCAAGAAAGAGTCAAAGTTCACTTTGACCAAGCTGGTAAAAAAGCTTCCAGAAGACACGCAAGAGCCGTCAAAGCCGCAGCCATTGCTCCAAGACCATTAGATGCTTTAAGACCAGTTGTTAGAGCACCAACCATCAAATACAACAGAAAAGTTAGAGCTGGTAGAGGTTTTACTTTACGTGAAATCAAAGCTGCTGGTTTAACTGCTGCTTATGCTAGAACTATTGGTATTGCAGTCGACCACCGTCGTCAAAACAGATCCACTGAAATTTTTGAATTAAATGTTCAAAGATTAAAAGAATATCAATCTAAATTAATTGTTTTCCCAACTAAAGGTAAAGCTCCAGAAGCTGAACAAGTTTTGTCTACTGCTGCTTCATTCCCAATTGCTCAAATTGCTCCAGAATCTGAACCAAGAGCTGTTGTTGTTCCAGAACAAACTGCTTACAGAACTTTAAGATTAGCAAGATCTGATAAAAAATTCAAAGGTATTAGAGAAAAAAGAGCCAAAGAAGCTGCTGAAGCCGAAGCTGACAAAAAGAAATAAACAAAAAAAAGTTTTAAATAGCACTTTAATTTGAAATATAGTTATAATTATAAGTTGGGTTTTATTTTTGTAATGTTTATTTTTTGTATATTTAGTACTACTTACATTTGAAAATAAAAAATTGGGTCTCAGTGTAGTAAATGTTTTTTTTTTTCACCATTTCATTCTCTACACGCAGACTTTAAAAGTTTTAATTCTATATAACTATAAGCTTGCAGAAAAATTGAAACCAAAAATTATATGTATGTATCCAAAATTTTGTTAAATCTTGATATACATATTGTATGCCTACAAAACCAATAATAAA
The DNA here is from genome assembly GCA_030573755.1 of Starmera amethionina. Taxonomy (NCBI): domain Eukaryota; kingdom Fungi; phylum Ascomycota; class Saccharomycetes; order Phaffomycetales; family Phaffomycetaceae; genus Starmera; species Starmera amethionina. The sequence goes on from JAJMDW010000204.1 coordinate 18,620, forward strand.
TGAAACAAATGTGTTAAATTAATAAACTATTTGATTTTAAGAAAAAAAACAACCAGCCTAATCGAATAAACCGAAACCCATTTCTTCATCAGATTCTTCAGCAGCTTCTTCTTCTTTTTCTTCAGCAGCTTCTTCAGCAGCAGCACCTGAAGCACCAGCAGCAGCACCAGCAGAGGAAGCAGCACCAGTAGAAGCACCAGCAGAAATAGTGGTCAATAAAGATTTAACATCTTGACCACCTAAAGCTTTAGCAAATAAATCAGCCCAAATTTTATCAACTGAAACATTAGCAGATGAAGTTAAAGCTAATAATTTTTCAGAAGAGATTTCAATTTCTGAATCAGCTAAGATTAAAGCAGCGTAGGATAAAGCGGTTTCAACAGACATTTTTTTGGATTGTAGTGGTCGTAAAAATAATCAAGGTTTAAGCTATTAAAAGCGGACTATTTCTTTATTGAATTTTAATTAAATATGAAATTGAATTTTTTTTCTTCAAAAATTTTCATTGAAAAGTTTGTTTGGTGGGAAAAAAGTTGAAAAAAAAAAAGTTGTAAAAACTGCCCCAATCGGGACAATTACTGAAAATGAAAAGACAAGCTTGAAAATGTTTGGATGTTAAAAATCACATGACACAGCACATGAGTAGTCACATGACCCACAATTTTCTATAACGATCTTTTATGTGTCAAAAAATTATTAATTGTCCTTCACTTTGCTCTTACCTATGTAGTTGTTTTCCTGTACTCAGGTAGTTTAGTAATATCCATCAGCTAACGGATTACAACTCAAGAGTGAAAAAAACCCAACATTTGGTAAATTATACCGTTTTTGTACTGGTTTTCCAATATTATGTGACAAAAAACCACAAAAGAACCGGTATAATTGCATTTATACTTTAAGCTGAGGAATATAAATATTATGTGTAGATAATAGAGCAATAATACACTATATATTGATAATCTTTCCAATAAATTAGTGAAAATAACCTAACGCTGCTTTGAATTCGTTTCGACAAAAATTAAGTTCTGCATTAATTATAACAGATTGTTCAATAATTATCATCGAATTGTAATTGGTAGTATTTACCGGTTACAAAAACAAATCAATAATATTTCAAATATATCAAATTATAAACGCTTGAAATTTTATCTATTTTTTTTTATTGGATTTAGCACCAATTTCAAATTCCATTCAATTCTTGAAAATGTCTGATACTCAACAAGATGGAAACCCAACAATATCTTCTTCTAGTGGTGAAGCTAAAGCTAAAACAGCTGCAATTCCAAATACTTCTTCTACACAGCCAATTAATAGTACTCAAAATACTCAAAATAACACCGGATGTAACAATCCATTCCAACTGAACCTCACACTGATTTTACCTGGCTCTCCAGGTTCACAATCATCCAACACCAATGATTTAACAACTTCAACATCCAATTCAAATCCATTAAATAACACAAACGATATTGTGAGAAATTTGTATCCAACTAGAGAGGTATTAAAATCCATTGTTGAAGAAGTGATTGATTCACATTGTCCAAGTTTATACGATAAAATAATTGAGCGTGTTCTATTAAAGGCAGAAGTTGAAGCACAACCATTAGAACAACCATTAGAAGAACCAGAAGAAGAACCAGAAGAAGAACCAGAAGAAGAACCAGAAGAAGAACCAGAAGAAGAACCAGAAGAAGAACCAGAAGAAGAACCAGAAGAAGAACCAGAAGAAGAACCAGAAGAAGAACCAGAAGAAGAACCAGAAGAACAATCAGAAGAACAACCAGAAGAAGTTATTAAACCATTCATAACCAGAATTGCTGAAACAATAAGAAGGAAAATATTTGAACCAGTTGAAATTTATATGGAGATCACAAATGTCACTAATTTCTTAAAAAGACATTCGGATGTGAATCAAAATAATGAACAATTGAGTTTACCATTCAATGTCCATGAACAAAACGTCACTATTTCAAATTCTGCAAGTTTAATAGGATCAGCTGAATATGGACTAAACTTGTCATTGGATTTTATGTTGGGTATTGTTTTGTGGATATTGATAGTGTGTGACTTTTTGGCAGAATATTTGGTTTTAATTATATCAGGAGTGTTAAAAATTGTTAAACCCATTATTAATACTATTTTCCAAATTGGTAAATTTATTTACTTGATGTTGGTGCCTTATTTGGAAATTATTTGGAGCAACGAATACAGCATTGGATTATTCAACTGGTTAGCAATAGTAATGAGCTTCTTCTCCTCACTAATTCTTGATATCTTAATGATTATGCTAAGTCCAATTTTTTTTAATTTTACAAATTTTCCATAAAATGCTTAAAAAAAGTGTTTGATCAAAAAGAAAAAGTTATTAGATTAGAAACAGCTGTTATTGAAATGTTATTAAAAATTGGAGTTTATTTCATTTGTGTCATTGTAACAAACTGCTTCACATCATCATCTAAGTCAATAGCACATGCATTTTTTGTATCTGGTTATTCAGATATATATATTCAACTCATATTTGGAGATGAATTTTGGTTGTTATTGAGAACTATGAGAAATCTGATAAAGTCATCAGTAACAAATGATCATGATTTAACTTCTTTGAGATTTGGTGAATTTTTCAAGACAGAAGGATTCATGAATCTGATTGTTATCACAACTTTTAGAAAAACATTTAACAATATTAGTGGTATGCAATTAGTTGAGAATTCATTAATTTATTTTTTTCATTCCAATAATAATTGGGATAGATCAGGATTCAGGGGTGGTGGAAATATCATGAATTAAATATCATTATTCAAAAAAAATTTTTTTTTTAATAAGAGGCTGCAGTTCAGCTACTATAGCTTAGAGTGTATAATCAAGATTCAATATCCAATAAAGATCAATAATTTTTTCTTCTCTAGTGGTAATTTTAATTTTCAGTGATAGTCAAACATGTACACTGTACAGTGTAACTAAAATCAAAAATTTCTTTGATCAAACTGTCACTTCATGTATTTTTCAATTTATAAAACCATACAACTATGACACTTTACCATCTTTACCTAATGATCATTGTTATAATTTGAATTCCTCCCCTGCAATTATAACTAACACCAACTGAATCTCAAAAAAAAAAAAAAAAAAAAACTTCAACTTGTAAAATAAATGAATAGAATGAAGCTAGTTCATTTTTGTTGTTTTTTTAATCGATTCTCTTCATCAATCAAACTCAACCTCATTGCCTTCTCAATCATTTGTTGTTCAATCAGATTAACATCCCCATTGGTACTACTACTACCAGTAGTAGTATTAGTTGAATCACGAATTAATAAATTTGAAGTATGAATTGCACTTGCAGTTGCATTTTTTTTCTGTAATTTTGATCTTGCATTCATCAATTGATATTCCCAATCTGGTCGTATAAAATCAGTTGTTATAACATCTGGATTATTTGAAGGTAATGAACCACGTCTTTTAATTAATTTATAATCATTTTGAAAATAATTTTCTTGAATTTCTAATAAATTATGATCATCAATTTCAATTGTTGGAGAATTATATAAATCTTGATTAAATTTAAAATTTGAAGGTTGTTCTCCATTAATCCCAGTTTTAAAACCAAGAGGATGTTGATAAATTATTCCAAAATCTGGAGTAGCACAATATGGACATAATGCAAAATCTGAGATCAAATCATTTGGATCTTGTAATTGATCAGATTCAGGTTGTACTTGTTCTTCTTCTTCTTGTGTATGTGGGAAATGCGGAGGTAATCTTTTAATTTGAACAAAACATTCTGTACAAATAGGTTGAAGACAGCATCTTGAATAATTTATCCATTTGGGGAAATAAAGAAAACAAATTGGACATTCAACAACTTTTTTATATAATAATAATTTTAAATCATTTGAAAATAATTGTGGATGAATTTTTTCATTTTTAGCTATAGTAAAATTAATTTCTTCATCATTTTGCCATTTAATTTTTTTCAATTTTAATTCTTTATTAAATTTTTTAGATAAATGTTTTTTCAATTCTTTTTTAGATAATAAAGATTCATCCACAATTGAATCATTATAATCCAATTCATCATCATATTCATCATCATAATTTAATGATTCATTCGGATTTGAATGTAATTTTAATGAATTTATAATTTCAAGAATTTCATCATCTGACCAATTTTCATTAAAATCTTGTAATGGAGTATAAAAAGGAGCCAATTTCCTTTGAATTATTAGGGATTTAACAATGTCAATGTTATAATCCAAATTCAATGAATAAATACCATATGGAGCTAAATAACCACCATCAACATTTTCATCAAATTTCACAATCAAACCTTTTGCTTGGTTTTCCTTTAATTGATTACGTTCTTTTGTTGATAATTTCTTGCCATTTGATGCTGCTGATGATAATTTAGATTTAGATTTAGATTTTGATTTTGATTGATTGTTTGAATGATGGAATGGAGTTAATGAAGATATTGAAGATGATCTTCTTGATCTTGATTCTTTTGCTGGTACGTTTCCCATCTTTTTCTTGAATTCTTGTAATGTAACAATAAGACTGTAGTATGACTCTCCTCAACAGCTAGTAGTCAATCAACAAACACTTTTCAAACTGGTTTTTTTTTTTGTTTCAAATTATTTATCCCTTACTTTGTAAAAAAACAAGAATTTTTTTTTTCATATGAATCACATTAAAAATTAGGCAAAAAAAATTATTCTTATCGCGGATCTACTGGCAATGAATATAAATGAAAATGAAAATGCAATTGAATTTATTAAATAAAGAAGTAAGAAGTAAAACAGCTTCAGGACCGTATCCCTACACCCACACCAACACCAACCATCGCCATCACAACAAACAATTCAACAACACCAGTCACCAAACAAACACGTCTAAAAAACCCATTAGTTGAACCGATTTGTGAATATAATAAATTAAAACCTAAAAAGAAAAATAAAGGAGGAATTAAAAATGATAGGCAATATAATGTCCAACATAATGAAGGTGATGCAACATATGCTTTTGGTTGATGATGATGACGTTGTTGATATATTGAATTTAAAAAATCTTCATTATAAAAAAATTCATCAGTTTTAGTTGTAATTGTAGATTTTTTAGAGATGAATGAAGGTGATTGTTTTTCTAGATCGAATTGATTGAAATGATGTTTTATTGTTGTTGTTGTTGTTTGTTGGGATGAATTACGGAAAGATTGTGGTTGTGGTGGTTGTGGTGGTTGTTTGAAATGAATTGAAGTTTGGGATAATGGATGTGGGGTTGTATTTGAAGGTTTTGGTATCGTGGGTATTGGAGATGGAACTATATTAAGGTTCAAATTCAAACCTTGTTTTGTTGGTTCAATTTCTTCATAAATTTTTGATAATTCTCTTTTTTCTTCAATTATTGGTTTTGTTTTAATTGATTGTTGTAATTCATTATTTAATTTATTTTCTAAAACTTTTTCCACAATTAATTTATCATCATCATCATCATAATCATCATTTTTTTTTTTTGAAATTAATTGTTGATTTAAAATAGAATCTCTTTTAATAGAATTTTCACTAATTATACTATTATATTTCATTAATAAATGTTGAATTCCAATATTTTTTGATTTTGAAGCATCATAAGCATTAAATCTATTATTAGTTGAATGAGAAGAACTTGATTCTGAATCACTTAAAGGAGGTTTAATTAATTTTGGTAATAAAATTTCTGAATTTTGTGATGAAGTTGAATTATTTGTTAATCTTTTTGAATTTGAATTTGAATTTGAAGAACTTGAATTTGAATTTGAATTTGAATTACGATTTTTTGTTAAAATGATTGGATTATTTTCATTTTCTCCTTTATTATGAGTAGTCGTCGTAATATTATTTAATAAATTGATTGATAAAACTTCAGATTTTGCAGTTCTATAAGATTTATTTGAAGAAGAAGAATATTCACTATCAGAATTTGAATAATCAGCGAAATTTTTAATTGAAGAACCATTTGAAATAATTGATAAATTTTTGTTGGATTTATTTGATGATGGTTGTAAATGGAAATTTTTCAATGAATTTGAATTTGAATCTGAATTATAATCTAAATTTGTTAAAACATTTTTCTTTTCATTAGTTGAATTATTGATGATTGAATTGCTTTTATTATCAGTATCAACATAAATTGTAAAATTAGAATCCATTATATTATTTGTAATTTCAGGAGTTTCAATAAAAGATTCAAGGAATAAAGATTTTCTGTTTCTTGAAATTCTGTTTAAGTTATGATGATGAGATAAAGTAGAACCAACGGAATTATTTAATTGAGTCAATAAAAAAGATTCTTCAGAGTCTGTAGTTAATGAATGTGAAGTGTTTGAAGTTGTTGTTACTGAATGTGAATTTTCAGTATCAGAGGACATGATTTTTTTTTTTTTTTCTTCTTCTTTTCTTTCCAATGAAGTTAGTTGTTTTATTTGAATTGAAATGAATGGGAAGATAAGTTAAGAAAGAGTGCAGGGTTTCAAACAATTAGAATACCGGAATAGGTAAATTAGGATTTTTTTTGTGGTGGTTGTTGTGACTCGTGAGTTCAATTTGGTGTCAAAGATTGAGGAGCCTAGTAGTACCTTAAGCTAGCTTTTAGAACTTAGAGGTGAAGTAGATTGGAAATTGGAATAGAATTGTAAACAAACAAATCAAATTTGAAATAAAAGAAACAGAAGAATGGGAAAACAGGGAAACAGGGAAAACAAAACAAAATGCAGACAAATGGGAGATGATCAGTTGGAGAAGGAGTGGAGTGGAGTGGAGTGGAGTGGAGTGTATAATGGAATGGAATGGAATGAGATGAAGAAAAGAAGGAAATTTTGGTATTTTATCTCTCTATAATTTCGAAATTTTATGTTTTCAATGTCCGATTGAAATTGTGAAAAAAGACAAAATTTCATGTGTGTTGCTGCAAGAGAAGCTTTAGCGAGACTGATTGCCACGTTAACAGACACTCGCGTAAGAAAATAGAAGCTTAGAGCGACATAAGTACACGTGATACTACAGATCACTACATCAACCTACAGATACATACATAAACAAGTTTTTTTTTTCATTCAGTCTTTTTCTTTCTTTTATATAATATAAAACAAGATAACAATTAATGAACCAATTGAACAAATTGAAAGTTCATGCTGTACAGTGTTGTAGAATAATAGAAATAGAAATAATAGAAATAGAAATAACAGAAATAAGCTGATAGTCTTTTAAAGCATTGTTTCTTATATTCTTATTACAATAATAATTAATTCCCTACATGAAATAACACAAATTACAGATCAATTCCATAGTTAAAGTAGAAGTAAGAGCACTAAACAGTGTAGTTATTTAACCCAAACAGGACGAGCAGCATCGCAAGTGCGTCATCTTCTGTTCTATTCTTCTGTTCTATTCTTCATCTGTTCTTCTATTCTTCTATAATACTATATTACAACATAAACAATACAACATAAACAATAAACAACTTATCGATATTTCCCTCTATTTCTACTGTCCAGTGTCTACATAGTTAAGATTTGTATATAAAAAACACCTGCTAATAAAAGAAGCTTGAAGAGTAGTAGTTCTACTAGTCCCACAAATCTTGCTTTTCCACAGTGCCACAGACTATTTGCCACCGAGTCCCAAATTTTTTTTCTCTTCAGGGGCCTGCAGTCCTCACAGCCACAAATTCCCGTTACATTTTTTAATACATCTATAGAAGATTTAAAAATAACACCCAATTTTGAGACTAGCAACACACGAAAACCCGCCAAACATCTCTAGTCTCTTTTAGTCTCCTCGTGTTGCACAGCGCGCAATGCGCATTTTATTCAATTTTTTCCCCAAAAATTCATATATAAATAATCTTAAATCACCTCTTTTTTTTTCCCCTTCTCTTTCTTTGTTTTTCAAGTTTCAACTACACCCACAAAACAACCAAAGCAACATGAACGACATCCCTCAAAACTTCAAAACTTCCCTTCCTCCTCGTAAAAGAGCTAAAACTCAAGAAGAGAAAGAACAACGAAGAATTGAACGTATCTTAAGAAATAGAAAAGCGGCTCATGCTTCAAGAGAAAAGAAAAGAAAACATGTCGAATTCTTGGAAAATTATGTTTCTCAAGTTGAACAACATCTTGATTTATATAAATCTTTATCTTCACATTTATTACAATCTTATAACAATGATTCAAAACAAATTAATTCAATATTGAAAAAAATTGATAATTTATCTGATTTGGATCAATATAAAAAATTAACTATGGATGATTCTAATACTACTACTACTACTTCCACCACTTGTTCAAATCATTTGGATGTTGAAGATGATTTACCAAAAACTCCAGAATCTATTTATTCTCCAAATCAACAGCAACATCATCCACAACAACAACAACAAGATGATGATGTTCTTGAACAACAAGAAAATTTCAATTTTTCATCCCCATTGGATTCAACTTCTCCATTATCTATTGAAAACTCTCCAAATTATTCTTTCCAATCAAATAAATTTTCATTGAATTTAATCCCACAAATTAATATAGATAAACATCAAGAAATTGATATAAATCAACTTCATCCATCCCCATCCTCATCACCTTCAAATGTTAACACCACCACCACCACCACCACAACCACCGAAGAAGAAGAAGATATCATCAATACTGATTTAAACCTACATGATTTATCCTTCCAATTAGACCCATTATCCTTCCAATCAACTTCAACAACCTCAAACAATCAAATCAATACTAATAATTTCGAATTCATTGAACCAATTGATAATTCTTTTGTCTTTGAAGAGTTGCGTAATCCAGCAGTGATTACGATGGTTTCCTCTTTTTTTTTTCTTCTTTTTTCTCCCTTTTATCATTTTATTTCATTTAAATGAAAATCTTAGTGTCCTATTAATCAAATCATTTTATTCAAAATGATTGTATACAATTCAGTGGGATTGGTTTGATAGGACACTAAAAATTTTCCCATCTAATAAATAAAAAGGAAAAATAAAAAAAAAAAATGAGGTTCTACCTTGCCAACTTTTAAGCCCGATGCGCCTTCATTGACTTTTGATTTAAATGATTTTGTTTCAATTGAATAATTTTAAATTGAAAACCAATTATATTATACAGAGAGAAAAAAGGATGAGAATTAACGGAAAAATTATTTCAAAACTAGAATTTAAAATAAACATTGTGGCGCTTTTTTTTTATAGCGACTGGTTTATTTAGCTAGGATGATAACTTGAGACAATTGGCTCGTTATTTGGAATAATATTTTTTTTTTCTTCTATATTCCCCCTCCCTCCCTCAATGTGTACTTACAACAAAACTGGGTTTTTGATTTTTTTTAATTATTGGTTTTATTTTATTTTTGTTTATTTTTTTTTTCTAAAGAAATTATTGATTAGTCTTCTTTTTAAAAGTTTGGGTTTGGGAATTTTTGGTGTGTGTATATATTAAATTTTTATATTAAATATGATTTTTATATTATATTAAATTTCGTAAATCTTGTATCCATCTTCATCAATTATCATATTCATCTTTAAACTACTTTTAATCCAATCATATTTAATAATTTTCTTATAATTATCTTCATTCATTTCTTTTCTAATTTGTTTAATCATTTCAATAGTACAGCTATCCTCCCCATGTATGTTATTTGGTGATAATATAAAATCACATTTTTTCCAATCATCATCATCAATTATTTCACCACCACTAATAACAACATTGCATATTAAATCTCGATATTCAATCTCATTAATATAATCTTGTTGTTGTTTTAAAACATGGAATTTCATCCCATTAAATAATTTTAATTCATTTAATTCCAAAACTTTATCATCAACATCATCATTATTATTATTATTATTATTATTATTATTTTTCAAATTGATAAAATTTTTAATTTCAAATTCATCACAATTAATTCTATAACTATCTCCATATTTATCAACTCTATCTCTAACTTTCTCTTGTAATAATTCACTTCCTTTCAAAATCATATTTGGTTCAATAGGAATAATTCCACCAAATTTAATTGATTTAAAAATATATTTTGATTTTAAAATATCATATCCTTGTTCAATTAAATTTTTACAATCAATTGTAAATTTATCACTAATTATCCGCAATTTTGATAATTCATTATTATTATTAATATCATTTCTTAAAATTTTTTTAATTATTAAACCTCCATTTTGTAAAATCATTGTTTCAATTTTATTAATTTCAATTCTAATTTTATTAATAAAACCATCACTTAAAATCATAAATTTAAATCCATGGAAAATCCCATTTGGAGAAAATTTATAATGTAATTCACCTTTTTGTAATTGTTTCATTTTTTTTCGAATTAATAATTTTTTCCTTTTAATTAAAAAATCTTGATTTTTATTAAAATATTGTTTATTTGATTTTTTCAATCCTTGATACTCTTGTAATGTTGTTGCTGTTGTATAATCTTTATCATCTCGTATACATACAGCATATGCATTATATAAAGTTGTTTCAGTAGCATATCGATCTGACTCTTGTTTATTTATTGATCTTGCTTTGATTTCAAGAACTATTGATTTTGATGGTTCAATCCAATATTTAGGTATTAATTTACCAAATTGTAAAATTGTTGGTGGTGGTGGTTGTGTTGATGCAAATGGTTGCCAATATTGAGATAATTTTGATTCAATTTTTTTAGACATTAATAAATCAATTCCATTTGCAATTTTACAAAAACTTTTAAAAATTCCAGTTTTAATATCTTTTAATCCACAAAAATAACTTGTTTTTTTACTTGGATCTTTACCAATTATAATTAAATCAACATTTTCACCAAAATTTTCTAAATATTCTGGTTTTAATTTAATTGAATACTTAGAACGTTCACCAATTTCATATTTAACATCATGTTTTTTCAGAATTATTCCTTCTGAACCAGATTCAATCACTTGTTTTATTGCAGTTTTAATTGAATCAACATCATAACTTAGTCTATAACTTAAAATTTCAAAAAATTCATTTTTTGGAGTAATTATTTTATTTAAAAAATCTTTTCTTTGAAATAATGCACAATTAATTAATGAAACTCCATTTATCATTAATATATCAAAACATTTAAATTGTGGCCAAAATTCTATCTCATCATCTTGATGTTGATGTTGACTATTGAAAAATCTTTGTAAATCATTTAATATAACACCTTTTAAAATTCCAAATGGTAAGATTTTTTTCCTTAAACCATCAAAACAAACCATTTCTCCATCTAAAATACAACTTTTAACATCTGGTCTAATTACATTTTTTAAACATTGGGAAAATCCAATTGAATTAACAGAATCTCCATAAAGATATGTATAATTAGTTCCCTTTCTTGTGAAAAATTTTAAATTTGAACCATAATTATCGTAATGAATAAGTATTCTTTCTCCATCCATTTTTTCTTCAATATAAAATTTAGAACCTAAATGACGAACAAGAGATGAATGATCTGAAACTTTTGTAACTAAATTTGGTTTTGAAGATAACATTGGTTGAAATGGTAAACCATTAATTATTTCAATATCAGTTTTAGTTAATAATTTGGAAGGATCCGTTAATGTTTGGCAAATATGATGAAGATCATAAGTATGCATATATGCATTATAAGCATCTGGATGCCAAATTTGGAAAATTTGTTGTTTTGATAAATGAGTTAAAATTGATTGTGATTGAATTAAAATTTCAATTAGGATTTTTAGTTCTTTATTGTTAAGTGTTTTGAAAAGATAAGTTAATAATTGATATAAAAGTTGGGATTTTGTTGAATGTTGTAAATCAGGATGTGTACCCACCGATAATTGATGGAATTTATCTAAAATTTCATTAAATTCAGAAATTGTTAAATTATTCCCTTGAGATTCCATATTTCTTGATTCAATAAATCTCATTGCAATTGAAACATAACTATTATGTCTATTGAAAAAATCAGCTTTCCAATTTTTCAATTCTAAAGCAGTATCTGTTATTTTATTAACATTAAATATTTTCAATAAAAATTCAGTAAAAGTTTTCTCTTTAATTCCATATCGTCTAGTTCTATCATCAGCAGGGAAAATAAGTCTCATTATTGGATAAATATCAGTACCAATGGTAAGTCTATACTCTTTGAAAAACAATCGAATACTTTGCTTAGATCGTTCAATAATTGTTTGCCTGGAATAAGTATCTGTTGTTTTGGAATAAGCTCTGTCCAAATCTGAGTTTATTTTGTGGATTAGTTGAGCGAAATATCCAAACTTCATGTCCACTGCATTGTGTGGTTTCTGTGGGTTGTCCATTGTGACACGTTTTACTTCTTGAAATGAAATAGTTGAATTAATTTGATATTTGATATTTGATATTTGATATTTGATAGAGTTTTTTAATTTTTGATTTTAATCATGTGATAAGTCACATGACTTATTACGTTTTCAAGTAAGTCACGTGATACATCACATGACTAAAATTCTAAAAAAATAAAATTCAAAAAAGACGGGACAGAAAGACTAAAAAATTGAATATCCACCAGAAATTATTTGAGTAGTTGAAATTTGAGTTTATTTAGGAGTTTGCAGTTGTTTGTGTTGTTAGGTAGTGGTAAGTGTGGGATTTAGGTATATCAAGTTTGTTTTCAAATACTACCTAAAATATAAGGAGTTACGGGTAAAATTAATAATCTTTAATTTAATTGAAGATTATTAACTATCAACATGAATGATGATTATAATACACTACAATTGCTCCTTTTTATGATTCTCTATTTATATACAGTAATTAGTATTTATTATCCTCTTCCTCTTCTTCTTCCTCGCTTTCTTCTTCCTCTTCTTCAGAATACTCTTCCTCTTCTCCAGAATACTCATCTTCAATCTCTAATTGTGCAGTCTTCTCTATAATATTCCCCAATGCATCATACTCTACTTCTTCTTCTTCTTCCTCATCTTCACTACCATCTTCCTCCAAATCATCAAAACCACCACGATTACTGTTTCCTTGGAGCCATAAATCTTCTCCATCATGCTGTTTTCTATCTTTAACTTCTTGCTCCAATTTATCCAGCCATTCTTCTTGAACTTTCAACACACTTTCACTATCGGTACATTGTTGATACAACTCAATAATTTCTTTATTAATCTCCAAAAATTCTAAACCCCAAGAAAAATTAGCCAATAAATCATGAGCCCAATCCCAATGTCCAACAATAGCAAGACATGCAGCAATAGCTTCCACACAATTCAATTTCCATGGACGACCATAGTTCACTTGGTTAGCTGCAACTAAATAAGGCAGCAATCTTTCATTTTTACCTCCAATTTTATTAAAGGGCACCTCATCCAGTCTTGCCCATGAACATTCAACAACTGCAACACCAATAGTCTCCACAATCTCTCTATCATTAGGACAAACAACTCCTTTCCCATTAGGTCTTATTTGTTAATCCTATATCTTGTACTATTGAAAAATTATTTACTTACGATACAATAACACCTTGGAATTTCATCCCAACTCTTAGATTTTTGATCAAACCAAGTCTTTCTAGTTTCTTCCCACTGCATCTCTTGGGATCACAATGCTCAAAATCCTGTAATGTTAGTAACTTGTACCATTTGAAATATAATATAATGAAAATAAAATAAAAAAAAGACGTACCCACATCGCCAATTTCGTTGGGAAATCTGCCTTTGCATGATGTTTTTGCTCAAAATTCTTCTTCCCACTGAATTTGGGTTTACGTTCACTACTTTCTTTCTCTTTGTTCTTCCCTTTGGCCATTCTTCTAGTGTTTTTTTTTGGAATATTCTTCAATAGTTAACAATTTTTTTTTTTTTTTTTTAAATTCCTTTTGTTTATAAAAAATAAAAAAATATCAAAATTTATTGTTAATTAAAGTGAAACAATAGAAAAAAACGATTTGTTGCTGAATAAGTTTAATTGGGGAATTTCAGTGTATTGAAAGGTATCCTCTTTTTTACTATAGAAGTGTATTGTGACCTTATAATAACCTTTTTTTTTTAGCATCAAAAGATTAAAAAAACTCCATAAATTATGCCAACTCATCTCCCACTTCTTCTCAACCCATTGCTTAACAGCATCTTTAATAACCCACATCCTGAAAAATCACCATTGAAAGATTTCTATGTGAAACTGGCTAAATGTTGGGAAGAAGGAACCATAATTCTACTCCCGCCTTTGGAAATTTTATTACATTATACTGATAAAGATACTGGAATAACGTTTAAAGAGTTATGTTATACTGAAGAGTTTTTAAATAATCATGTTATTACCACTACAGAATTGAAAAATGCAAGAGTTTTCAAAACTTTTAATGATAAAGATGTATTAATTAAAAATGATTTGATTATATTGAAAGATGGATCTAATTCTTTAAAGAAAATTAATATAACTGGTTTAGATTATTTCTATAATTTTAATGATTATTTCCAAAAAGGTGAAAGATTTATGATTTTGAATATTGATGTTCCATTAATTGGAAACCCATACAATCAAGAAGAGATTTCTTTTAATAATACAAAAGTATTAATACCCACAATTATGAAGAGTGAAATAATAACTTTCCAACAATTGATCAAAATTTTTCCTGGAATAGAAAGACAATTAATGGAGAAATATCAATTTTTATTTGATCAATTTAATCAAGTTAATTACCAAAATTTAGAGGAAATTAAATCAAATTTTAACGAAACTATTAAACAATCATTTGAAATGTTTCAAAATTTAAATAAAGATTTAACTCAGCTGATAATGAATTATACAAAAGATACAGATTTGAATCAAATATTATTAGCTTATATAGAATCCAAACTTTATGATACAACATTCAAATTTATACAAAACCATCCATCAATTGACAAAAAAATCCCATTCAAATTATCACAATTAACTCATCTAAGTTTAAACAAAATCTTATCATCTTCTCAATTTCAAAACAATCTTTCCAAGATATCAATCTTAGAACAATCAATCAATTTAGCAATATTAGAATTGAACACACTTGAATTTAAGACAAATTGTCAATCAAAAATTGATGTTTTAATATCAACGGTACAAAAATTATCAAATATTGATAATATTATAATTGATGCTGATGATTTATTAAATTTATTATTAATTGTGCTTATAAATTCTAAAATTCCAGATATTGAATCACATTTATTTTATATTGAAAATTTCAACTCATTTAATGTTGATATTGAAACCGGATTGATTGGATATGCTTTGTCAACTTTTAAAGGTTTAATTTATCTATTACAAGATGAAACAAATTTTATTAAATTACATGAAACATCAAAAGAAATTGGTGAATTTTGGGATCTTTTAAACGAGAAAAAAAATTTGGTTGCCATTAAACAAGTTTTAGATTCATATGATGGATATGATTCATTATCTAAAATTAGAAACGTGAATGGAGAATCAGTGTTATTTAGAGCAATACAGTTAAATGATTATAACTTATGGGAATTAATTATTGATTATGAAGAAATTTTCACATTAGAAGATTTATTAAATGATTTTAATGTTGAAAAAATTGGGTTATTAAATTTAGCAATTAGTTATAAAAATGAAGATATTATTACTGATTTATTGGAAATATTGTTAAATTCATGTACATTGAATGAATTAATCAGATATTTGAATGCTAAAGATAAATTTGGGAAAACTATTGGTCATTATTTATTTAATGTTAAAAAATTAATACCATTATTGGGTAAGTTTATTGATTGGACTGCAAAAGATTTAAATGGACAAACACCATTGTTTAGTATTTTAAGAAGTTATGATTCAAATAATTATAATGAATTGGTTGATATAACTTTTAAAACTGTTAAAAAATGGTATAGATTTAACAATTCAGAGTTTGATTATAGTGATCATATTGATAACAAGGGGAACACTTTATTACATATAATGAATAATAAGATTGAGAAAATTTTAACTTTTGAAAGAATTAATATTAATCAACTTAATTTGAATTCAATTTCCCCATTAATGATTTTCACAAAATATAATAAATTTGAAAATATTAAAAAAATTGTTATTGATCAAAGATTACAATTGAATTTATTTAATGATAAAAAATATTCTGCTATTGATTATTGTAAAAATGAAATCATTTTAAATTTTTTACAAAAATTATATTTATTAGAAAAATTCCCAATAATTAATCAAAATCTTGGTAAAAAATTTGGAATTTTTAAAGTTAAAATTGATAATAATAATAAAATTGTGTTAATGATTAATGGTTTTATTAATGAACAAGAATTTTATAAAGAAATTAAATTATCACATTTTATTAAAGTTTTTAAATTAATTAAATTTGAATTTCCAAATAATTTTATTCCAATTGATTATATTTTACAAAATTTTGAAAATTTATTAAATTTATCAAAATTTAATAAATATAAACTTAATAAAATCCTTGATTTATTAAACAATTTTTTATTAACTTTAATACTTATCCCACAATTTAATGAACATGATTTAATTTGGGAATTTTTCAGTTCTAAAATTTTTAATAATCAAGTTTTAACTCAAAGAACTGAAATGATTGGTAAACATCTACCGGGATTGATAGAAGATGATGATAATTTCGATGTTGCAGAAATGTTTGGAGATGAAAATATTGATGTTGATATTGAATTGATTAAATTTGATGAAATTTTTGATATGATGAATTTTATTAAATTTTCAATTAAAGAATTAAATAAATTTAAATTTAATTTTGATACATTAATTAAAATTATTAATTTTGATGTTTTAAAAAAACAAGAAATTGAAGATTATTTTTTAATTAATTTAAATAAAAATTTAAAATTTATGGATTTTTTAAAAGAAAATAATTTAGAATTAAAATTTTTAATTGATATTTTCCAAGATTCTTATAATATTTATGGTAAAAATGAAGAAATTATTGATATGATAATTTATTTATCTTTAAGTACAGATGAGTTAATTAAAAATTGTAATGGTTTAATTAATAAACAAATCATTGAAATTTGTGAAAAATTTAATCAATTAATTGAAATTAATTATAAATTGAAAAATTATAAAATGACGAAATTTATATTGGATAATCAAGAATCATTTGAAAATTTAGTTTCACAATTAGGTATTAAATTCAAAATTACAGGTAAAAAATTACAAGAATCATCATTTTTAAATAATTTAATTGATTCAACAAGAATTAAAAAAAATGATAAATTTTTAATTAATAAAAAATTTCAAAATGAAAAATTTAAAATGTTGGAAATTTATCAATCAATTAAAAAAACACATGAATTAATTGCATTAGAAATTAATAATTTTTTAAATTTTAAATCAATTTTTATTAAAATTTTAATTAAAAAATTTGTTAAATTTGAAATTCAATCAATTGGATTTAAAAAAATGATGATTGAACGACATTTAAAAGATTTAAAATCTATTGCAGCATGATTCTTTTTTCAAGTAATCATGTCCATATATAAATGATAATGATATAGATATAATACAATGAACACAAACAAAAAACAAACCTTAATATAAACGCAATTTAGTTATAAATCTTTAATTTAATTTGAGCTTCCATTATTTTGATTATTATTTCTTGCACCACCAAAACTATTAGCTAAATTTTGTAAAGCAGGATTATTTAATAAACTATTTAAATCTGGAGCAGCACCATTTTCACCACCTAACCCAAATTGACTAGCCATTTGTTGAATAGCAGGATTTGACATTAAATTAGATAAAGCAGAAGGATTTTGCATCATTTGTTGAGCATATTGCATTAATTGAGGATTATTTAACATTTCAGCAAAATTTGGCATTCCACCAGCACCACCACCAAGTAATGATGATAAATCTGGGAATCCAGCAGGTGTTGAAGTTGAAGTTGAATTTGATGTTGATTCAGATGGAGTTGGAGTTGAAGTTTCAGATGTAGTAGCTAAATCTAATTGTTCTTCAACTCTTTTTTTAGCAGTTTGATAACCTTTTTTCATGGCTTCAGAAGGAGAATCACCTTCAACTTCTAAACCTTTTTTATAAGCATCTAAAGCATCTTTTGGTTTATTTAAAGCATAAGAAGCAAGTCCCAATCTTGAATAAGCTTTAGCATAAGAAGGATCAACTTCAATAGCAGCTTTAGCATCAGCAACTGCATTTTCATGATCTCTTAATGAAGAATAAGCAGCAGCTCTATTTGATAAATAAACTGCATTTTTTGGAGTTAATTCCAGAGCTTTTGAGTATTTATCAACAGCTAATTGGAAATCTCTTGCAGCCATTGCTTTATTACCTTCTAATTTGAAAGCTTCAGCTTTGGATAGAGTATCAGCATCAATTTCTTCAATAGGGGTTTCATTATTATTATCATTATTATTATTAGTAGTAGTAGTATTAGTAGCAGTTTCTTCAATTGGAGTTGCAGATTTGCCTGATTTGAATGATTCTAAGATCTCATTAAGGGATTGACCTTTAAACACGGATTGAACAACAGAATCATCGTCTTTATTGATTTCAAAAGCATCAGAGATACAATCGATGGCAACATCGATAGATTCAAGATAGTCTTCGGAGACTTCTTTTTTAGCGGCAGTTTGTTTCAAGAAATGAATGATTTGAGCAGCGACTTCTTTGTTAGACATCTTCAACTCTTTTTTTTTGGGTGTTTAGTGGTGTAAAATCAATTGTTTGGATTGTTGGTTATTCTGAATATTAATATTTAATTTCTTTAATATTCTTTAATAAATATTGAAAACAAAAAAAAAAAAATCAAAAATCAAAGTTACCCGATTTCTAAAATTACCAAATTGGGCAAATCACCGGCAGATAACAGCACTTCTGCAGCCCAAATGGAGAACAATCTTATTCCTCGTGGCCCAATGGTCACGGCGTCTGGCTACGATTTTAATTGGTAGTTACTTCTGCAACCAGAAGATTCCAGGTTCGACTCCTGGCGGGGAAGATTGTGTACTGCTTTTTTGATTTTTTTGGTTGATAACGTTCGCCAACTTCCTTACCATCAACAAAGTCATCTTATATCAATCACTGCTCATCTACACATAACATCAATTGATTTCTCCCTTTTTTTATTCTGTCAAAATTGACCAAAAAAAAATTTAGATAGTAGTAAAGTAGTAAATAAAAATCAATTAACAGTCTCAACTTCAATATGATCTCCATTCTTACTAGAACTCTCCAAGACAGCACCTACAACAGCTAGATGATGGAATGTTTTTTCTGGTGTAGCCACTAACAACGATTTATCTTTTGCAACAACAGCTTGGTGGAAATTCTTAAATTCATCAACAATGTCTGAATCCTCATCAAATTCAATATACTCTTCTTGTTTAACTTCATCTGCAAAACTTCCACTCATCAAAGTAATAGATCTTTTCTTCCCAGCAGTAAAATCTAATGTTAATGACCCTTCTAAACCATAGATAATAAAAGATCCATGTTTCTCAATTCCTCCAAATGCAGATCCATATGTAAAAGTACCAATAACATCATTTCCCTTGGCCATCTTCATTGTGCTAAACATAATATCGTCTGCCCCTGATTCTTTACGCACTTGTTTGGTTAATGCAGAAACTGATTTAACTTCACCTAAAACTTCAGTTAATAATGCTAATTGATGAACACCTCCATCTGATAAATAACCTCCAATATGTTCTGGATTTTGTCTCCATGATGTACTCAAATATTTAGAAGTTCTATTGAAAGGACCTGTAGATCTATAAGTAAATGAAATGATTTCACCAATTTTATTCAATCTTGATTTAAGTAATTCACAACTTTTATAAAACATCCAATTTTCACTAATCATGATTGGTAAATCAGTGGATCTTGCCAATTCCACAATTGCCTTAGCATCACTCAAATTAGAACTAATTGGTTTCTCAATCATAATTGGTTTACCTGCATCAATTGATTTTTTAATTGTTTCCAAATTGAATTGAACTGGAACTAATGCATCAACAACATCTATTTCAGGATCAGCAAGTAAATTTTCCAATGTTTCATAGACTTTAGAAGATTCAATGCCTGCTTTAACACTAAACTCTTGAGCTTTTGAATTTGTTCTATTAAAACAACTAAATGGTGTAAAAATTTCGTTTAACTTTTGAATGGCTGGTAAATGTGTATCTGTGGCAAAGATCCCAGTCCCAACAATTCCAATCTTCAATGGTGTCATGATTGCTATCCTTCTATCTTTCTGTTTTTATCAATTTGTTTACTGTTGAATTTTATATTAATTATTGAAAAATTGGAAGGAAATCTGCACTTTTATTATTTATATCTTCCGGATCAATTTCAACCATTTTCGGAGAAATTCACCAATAAGTTATAAAAGAAACGAGTTTTAAAGTTGTTATATCGGTAGTTTGAACCATGTGATGAGCAATAGCAGCACATTTTGAATCTAGACTAAACTTGCCAAAAAAAGTTGGTGATTTCACTACTATTTGGAGAGATATAAAAAAAAAAATTGTTCTAATTTTGTATATAATTCGTAGCCAAATTCTATAAATCATCATTATTATGAGAAGAGATCATTTAGAGTTAACTAGTTGTTCAATTTTCAATTCTAATGCAGCTAATCTTTCATCTTTATCAAGATTGGCAGCTTCTAATCTTGAAATAACCTGTTCTAATCCAATAATGACTGAACTTAATTTTTCAATTGAACCTTTTAATGTTAATGGTTTTGAATCAGTTGTAGCAGCACTTGATGGTTCTGATTTGACTTGTTCTGGTTCAGTTGGTTTAACAGTTTCAATTTTCTTTGGTTCTTCTTTTTTAACTGGGGCTGCAACTGGTGGTGCTGATGGTTTTTCAACAGGTTTAGTTTCAATTTTAATTGGTTCTTTAGCCTTAACAACAACATCATCTTCATCATCCCAGTTTGATTCTTGTTCAAATGATTTATTTTCATCAATATCTGCAGCTTTTTGTAATAATGAATTAACTTCATCTTTTTGTAACAAATCATCAACTTTAGTTTTTGGTGCATTAAAAGCTGGAGAAGTTTCCTTTGGAGATTCAATTTCTTTTGGAGATTCAAGTTTCAAAGGAGGAGTTGATGGTTCTGGAGTTGATTCAACTTTGTTTGGTTTATTAGCTTCTGATGCTGTAAAAGTTGGTTCTGATCCATCATATAAAGATTCCATTGAAAATAAAATTGGACCATCAACTGATTTACCTGAAAACCATTCTTCAGCTTTCAATGCTGCTTTATTTGATGGTGCATTTGGATAAAGATCATCTTGGAAAACTTCAGCTTTTCTTGGAACAATAAATGAAATTGGTTCAATTAAATTATCTTTAACAGTTTTATAAATTTTAGCAACTTCATTTTGTTGAACATTCATTGTTCTTTTTGGTGCAAATGCTAAACCTCTTTGAGCTTCAATTGATTGATATTCTGATAATTGAAATAATTCATCATCTTGAAATTCAAAATAACGAATATTACCATCACCTTTACCTCCAACATATAAGATATTAGTTGAATCATCATAAAATGGTATCAAAATACCTGCAGAAGAATCAACAGTATAAAACCCACCAATTGGACCTTTAGAAATATCTGATGAATCCCAAACACCTAATTGACGATCTGATAATCTATCAAAACCAGTAGTAGCAATTCTATCAGAGTTACCCATCCAAACCACTCTTGAGTTTTTAGCACCTGAATGACCAGCACCTTCACTAACAATTTTATTTGCTCTAATATCCCAAACTCTTAACTTACGATCTCTTGAAGTTGTTGCTAATAAATTACCATTATAATTGAAAGTGAATGACGTGACTAAATCTTTATGAGCCAAAGTGATTTTGTCTTTACCATTTTCAACATCCCAAATTTTCACAGTATAATCCAATGATGATGTAGCAGCAACATTTTCAGCAGTTGGATGGAATTGAACATGACCAATTTTTCTTTTATGTCCAGTATATAAAGCCACTGGAGAAATATCTTTTGGATCACCATTTGAATCTAAATAATCAATAAAGGAATAATCATCAGGGATTTTCCAAACACCTAATTTACTATCATCAGAACCAGAGATGATGATATTATCATTAAATGGATTAAAATCTGTGTCTAAAACAGTGGCTGTATGACCTCTAAATAATGGGACTTTATCTGGAGCTTTCCCGACTTCATCAACTGGGATCACTGCAAATGCACCACCACCAGAGGCATTCCAATTGACTGAAACGTATTTACCATTGGCCTAAATATCAAGGGAAAGAAAAAAAAAGTTAGTTATTTACAAAAAAAAAAAGCTGGCAAGCAATACTGACTTTGATAAGATTGGAGTCCCATGCATTGGTGCTGACTTTGATATTGTCGTAACAAAGCTCTTTTTTGGATGGTTGGCCATAAACATGACGGAATTTGGAGGCACGGACGAATTTCCCACTGGTTGGGTTGTTAGTGAACAATAATGAATAAGAAAAAATGGGTTTTGAATGGTTTAAAACCAGGGGGGAAAAAGTGCAATGTGCTCAGGATGGACATACCTCATGTTCTGATGTGTATTTTGTGGTTTCAACAAGTGGTTTTTGAGTGTTAAACTTGCTGTAAATTGCTAAAGAAAGAAAGTTTTGTTTATTTTTATTACAGGTGAAATTTGCGATTTGAGGAATTTTGTATTAGACAGAAAAAAACGGGAATTTTGGAGTAATATAGAAGAATAAAGCTGATTTAGTTGGGTTGAATAGCAGCATAGTGCGAAACAGAGCAATGGAAGGAGATGTGTGTCATTTTTTTTCTTTAGAGAAATGACTAGAATTGAGCATGTTACGACTGTTTTGATTTGACAATTGGTCGACCGATGATACCAACTTCTGCAATTGGGCAGGTAAAAAAGACTAGAGAGTTGTCAGTTGTAATGTAACACTGGAATAAAGTTCCAAAACTATGTATATCTTTGTTGAGCTCATACTTGAAGAGTTAAACCCACCATTAACCTGAATTAATACCACACCCACACATATGTCAAATTATCTCAATTCTAAATGGGTTAAAGCCTAGTAAAGCACTATCAACATAATCACCTCGGTTCATTACCTCATCTCCATCATTTTAATTATCAAAAACACGTCTTTAACCCATGATACTAATTAATAACCCAACTACACCAAAATGTGTCACTTGTAGATCTGTTCAATTCACTTGTTTCTTATTCAAATTTCTCACAAAAAAAACACACACATTTCACTCAACACGTTTCTCATCCCCTCAATGTTCAACTCAATTCCTGAAACTGCTTAAAACCCACCAAAATCTCGTCAAATTTCAACAATTTTTCAAAACGCGACGGTTGAAGAAAAAAAAATAAAAAAAATAAAAAAAAAAATCACAATTTGTGTTGAATTCTTAAAGCAAAAAGAAAAAAAAAAACTCTCAAAAATCGCTTTGAAACGCTGTTTTCCGCTGCTTAAAAAGCTCTAAAAGTTGTTTTATTGTGCTCTACGCCATTTGTTTGTGCAGTTTGTGTGTTTTTTCCAACCGTGTTCGAAAAACTCTATTTCTTCTTTTCGTCATTTCGAATCCCACATTTAATTTGTGCGCAAGAGACTTACTGCTAGATCATACCAGCGACCAGCAATGTCCTCCAGTGCCACTCCACCAACACCACCGCAGCAGCCGCAGCAGCAGCAGGACAACGCGGAAGCTGAGTTTGTGGCGATTTCAGAGCTTCTCAAACGGTCGCATGCTGCTCCAGAAGACAATGCATTACAATTAGAAGCATTGCAACAGTCTCTTAACTATCTTAGTGCCAGAAATAACAATAAACACTGGTTCTGTGATGCTAAAATGTTTAATCCTGCAGTGCATTTACTCATACTTTTCTCTTTAGACCAAGAAGAAGTCAAAGATATCTTACCTTGGATCAAGCAAGGTTATGAAACATCGTTATCCAGTTGTTTGAAATGTGTTGGAATGTTTCATAGAGGAAGAGCCAAATTAATTGAAAGATTTTTGAAAAGAGAAGGTGCTGATGCTCATGGTGTTGAAAAATTCAATAATATCGTGCTAACATGGGAAGCTGAAGCTCTTTATACAAGATTTGCAAATTTATTCCAACAATATAGAAATAATGGCGATCCAGCTGAAGTGCCACTGCCGTTACTCTTGTGTCTTGGAGAGTGTCTTTGTGGTCCTGGTGTGCTTCGTGTCAATCGTCAATTGAGAGAATTATTTGACGATTTCCATTATAGATTATTGGTTAAGAACCATTTTTTCATTCAAGAGATCAAAGTAGTGGCTCCCGGTATCATTTTTTTGTTATTTGAAGGCAATAGCGTGGAAAAAAAATGGGCATTTCAAATGATTGCAAAACTCAGAACACATTTAGACGAAGAAATGGCTAAACAGGCTCAATTGGATTTGGAGAATGAAGGTGATGAAGAAGAAGCTAAAAAACCACGTTTTAATAAACCTTCACCAACTTCTGAATGTTTGGAAGAGTTCAAATTACATTTGATAGATGTACAAAGACCTGAAAATTTTAATGAAGATTCATTAGAGTTATTTTATAGAAACATGTTTGCAATTGTTGGTTGTTTTAATGCCACTTCAATAATCAAAAATTTTGATTCTTCAGATATACTGGCCATAATAGAACAGTCACTACCTTTTGAAACCTGTTCAATGCTAAAACTACTACAAAAACATATCATGTCAGGTCCAGATAAACCATTGCCATATGTCTTGAGATTTCTTAGATACATTTTATCAGAAATTAAACAGGAATACTGGCAAAGAATTCATCCTTTCATTTTTTACAACGTCTTGGATTCTGTTCTTGGGAACCCACATTACATTAAAAACCTCAGTTTACTTCCAAATGAAATCATACCTCAAGATGAATTAAATCCAACAGCAAGATTGGTGGATTTAGTCTCATGGATTGAACCTTTTTTAGCAAGTTTAACAGTATCACAACGACAACAATCACTCAACAAACTATTTATTAAATTCACTCGTATCACTGATAATGAACCAGATCTACCCGAATCAAATAGAGCATCTATTTATAAAAGAGCCTGTCGTCATTTATCAACCGCTTTAGAATTGCCAAATCAATTATATTCACCTTCTTTCAAAAATGAATTATTAATTAGAGGTGATTCAAGAGTTGCTTTCGATCAAAAATTGGGATCAATCCTGAACTATGCTGCTGGTAAAGCTGTTATATTTTCAGATCATATAAATGATCAATTGAAAAATTCTGCAGTTCAAGTCACTGCAATTGAACTGGTTTGTAAAGCTTTGAGATTTGATATTTCTCTTTTAGCTGAAAATTCTTATGATATTCGTCCAGATCCAAATTTAAAACCTCAAGATCAACCAAAAATTGATTTCAGACCAATTGTCGAATTGAAGTTTAATCCTAATTTTTTGAAGAATTTATTTAAAACCAATTTTGCAGTGGAATTAGAATTAGCTTTCCAAATCTTATGTTCATTGGAAAATGTTTCTGGTATTAGTCCATACCCAGGTTCCGGAAGACAAGAAGCAGAATCAAATGAATTTTTAGGTTTAATTAAACAATTTTTATTAGCTTTAAGTGATGTTGATATTAAACAATCAAAACAAATGTTATCAAATAAAAAGGCATTGAGTGGGTTTTGGTCATGTATTTTTTCATCAAACACTGAATTATATCAATCTGCAGTTGATGTATTATATCAGACTTTTGATGTTGTTGGAAGATTAGAAGGTGTTCATGAACTTTTAAGTAATAATATGGAAGCTTGTATTGAAGCCATTAATAACAATCTTAAAAATTTAACAGCAATCAAGTTTTTTGAACCATGTCCAAGAGCCGTTAAAGTTTTAACTGATGTCATTTATGGGTTGAATAATAAAAATGATGGGTTATTTCTTAAATCTGATGAATTTGCTCCAAGATTAAAAGAACATTTATTGATTTTTTGGAAAGTTTTGTGGAATTTCCTTGATTTTGTTTTTGATAGAACTTTAAGTTGGGCAAATAAATACGCTTTAAATGAGTTGATTGAATTTACAAGAGATACAATTGATTTATCAAATCAAGTTTTAGATTGTTTTAAAACTATTAATTCGTTTAGTTCGAAAAGTCAAATTGTTCAAATCACAAATACTTTCCCTCATATGCTTATTTGGTTAAGATTAAGTGATGAAGGTTTATTAGCTTCATGTGTTGAATTGATTTTCAAAACAATGGATCTGGCAACAAGTTATGATTTGACTTTTGATTCAAATATCATAAGTTTATTAGCTAAATATGCTACAAAGGCAAAAGGTCATGGTAATAAATTAACTGCTGAACAATGTGAAGATATTTTACTGAGAATTAGATCTCTTGACGAAGAATTGGTTAATAAAATTGTTAATGAAGTTAATGAACTAAGAAAATCAAAAGAACCAACACCAGTTGTTGTATTATCTGATGATGAATCGTCTACTCCAAAACATTTAGGATCTTCATCAATGTCATCACTCTCAAAACCAAAAAGTGGACAACTCAAAATTGATAATTTTGGTAGTTTATCAAGAAATCCTAAATTTGCACAAAACACTAGAAAATCAAACTTACCATTATCAGCTTTGGAACAAGCTCGTAAACAATTAAATGAAAGAAAAATCATTCATCCTGGTGGAACTTCCGGTTTCAATTCCAAAAGAAAACCTTCAAATAAAGATGACAGTAGTTCGGAAGATGATGATGATGATGATGAAGATTTGAGTCCTCATGCATTATTTGGTACTGGACCAAAGAAAGTTCAAAAACCTGTTGGTATCACTGTTATTGAAAACGAGGCAAGTTTACGTGAAGCTAGAAGAAGAAGAGAAAAAGAAGCTAAAAGAAGAGAAGAAGAGTATTCAAGATTAAGATTGAATGTTAAACTGGAGCCATTATATAATATTATTTTGAAATGGTCTTATAACCATGATAAAGATTATCCAGATGAAGAGCTTCCAGTTTATAAACCAGTTGGTGATAAATTCAACAATTCACAAGATTATATTAAAACTTATCAACCTTTGTTATTATTAGAATGTTGGCAAGGTATTGTTAGTTCCAGAACTAGAGAATCAGAGAAACCTTTGAAAATTCAAATATCTTCTAAATCATCAACTGATATGTTTTTCGAAGTTTTTGTTTCAATCACAAGAAATGAAATGAATGAATATAAATTCAATGATTCTGATTTGGTTGTTTTAGCATTGGATTCGAATCCTGAGAAAAAATTCAATAAAGCTTCTGATATTAAAAACGCCAAAATCTCATGTTTTGCCAAAATTCATGAAATCAAAAGAGTTAAAGGCGATGCTCTGGATATTACTTTAAGAGTCACACGTTCTTCTTCAATTTCTTCATTTTTAGCACCAACTGTTCCATTGTTGATGATGCGTGTTATGCAAATGACAACAATTGAAAGAGAGTATTCTTCTTTACATGGTTTGAAATATTATAATCTTGCAGAACAAATCTTTTCAGCTACTCCAGATAAACCAAAAGAATTATCAAGTTCCGAATTATCGTTAGTTCAAAAAACTTATAAAGTTAATGAGTCTCAAGCAAGAGCCATTGGTTGTTCAATTAAAGCAGACGGGTTCTCGTTGATTCAAGGTCCCCCAGGTACTGGTAAAACTAAAACTATCTTGGGTATCATCGGTTATATGTTGTCAAGTTTTAGAGCTACAAACACAATTGTTGTTCCAGGACAGAAAGGTGAAGGAAATAAAAACCGTAAAATTTTGGTTTGTGCTCCTAGTAATGCAGCTGTTGATGAATTGGTTCTACGTTTAAAAGATGGTATAATGAACTCCAAAGGTGAAAAATATATTCCAAAATTGGTTAGATTAGGAAGAACTGATGCAATTAATTCTGCTGTTAAAGATATGATTTTGGAAGAATTAGTTGAAGCACAATTATCATCTTCAAGAGATAATAGTAATAATGCAAGAAATAATATTCAAGAACTATTAGGGAAATTGAATGTTGCTAAAACTAAATTAAAAGAGTATCAAGATCAATTAGAAAAAGCAGAAGTTATTAAAAGAGATGTTATATCTGATGAAAAAAGGAAAATTCAAGTTGAAATAAGAGATATCAGTAAAAGACTTGATGAAGAACGTGAAGCTGAAACCTCGAGATATAGAACCAATGAAATCAACAGAAAGAACATTCAAGCTAAAATTCTGAACGAATCAGAAATCATCTGTGCCACATTATCAGGTTCTGCTCATGATATGGTTGCAAATATTGGGATAAAATTTGATTCAGTTATCATTGATGAAGCATGTCAGTGTACTGAATTATCAGCAGTGATTCCATTAAGATATGGTTGTAAAAGATGTATTATGGTTGGTGATCCAAATCAATTGCCTCCAACGGTTTTATCATCAATTGCAGCAGATTCTAATTATGATCAAAGTTTATTTGTTAGGATGGCTAAGAATGTTGAACCAATTCTACTTAATGTTCAATATCGTATGCATTCTTCAATTAGTAAATTCCCATCATTCAAATTTTATAAAGGTGAATTGAAAGATGGACCTGATATGGATAAGATTACAGCTAGAGAATGGCATAAAGAACCTAATTTTCCACCTTATAGATTTTTGAACATTTCAGAAGGTAAACAATCTCAGAATATGAAAACTTTATCATTTGTTAATAGAGAAGAAGTTCGTAAAGCTTTGGATTTGATCGACGAACTTTTCAAGAAATTCCCTAAGTTGGATTTCACTAATAAAATTGGTATTATTACACCATATAAAGAACAGTTCAGATTATTACAAAATGAATTCATTAGAAAATTTGGTAATAATATTAAAAGAGAAATTAGTTTCAACACCATTGATGGTTTCCAAGGTCAAGAAAAGGAAATTATTATTATGTCATGTGTTAGGGCAGATCCAAGTAAATCAGGTGTTGGGTTTTTAAGAGATTATCGTCGTATGAATGTTGCTTTAACTAGAGCGAAGTCTTCGTTATGGATTTTAGGTCACCATGATAGTTTGGTTAAAAATGAATTATGGTTTGATTTGATTGAAGATGCAAAGAAAAGAAACATGTTCATTAATTCAGGTGCTGGTGTTAATAACAAAATTGAAAAAGATATGGATGTTCATAAAGCTCCAGAAAATGATTTGAAAAATAGTTCTCCTAAAAGAGGAACTGAATCTGAAACATCTGAAAAAGATATTTCTCCACCATCTAAGAAAGTTAGATTCTCTGATTCAAATGAAGATGATAAAAGCACAAGCTCAAACTCAAACTCACCATCCCCATCTACCTCTGAAAAAGATTCGCCTAACACTACAAAAAACATTTTAAAACCATCGTCTAGTGGAGTTATGAAACCTTTGAATTCATCATCAAATGGAACAATCAAACCACCAACTGGACCAAAAAAAAATTCAGTGTTTATTAAAAAGAAACCAGTTTTTGGCAAGAAACCAATACCAATTTCTTCAACCGCTTCACCAACACCTATCAACCATAACAATTATTCTAATTTGAAACCATCAAGAAGTTCATCATTACCTGCTGTTCAATCAAGCAATAATTATAATCCTAATAACATTAGTTATAATAATCACAATACCTCAAATAATTCAGCATTAAGTACATCACAGCCACATAGATCTGGAATATTACCAAAAGCACCAGGTTCTTATTCTAATAAAAACAAGAGAAATGGAGGAAGTATTTTCATTCCTTCAAGAAGAAGACCTCATTAAGTTAATGTTATAATTCACAGATTACATATAAATAGATAAACAATTCATCATGCATTAATTCATTATTATTATTATTAAGTTATATTTTGTAGTATAAGTACATGTGTGTTAGCAAAGCTAGTCATTTTTCTTTGATTTATTCAAACTTGATTTAAATTTCTTTGAAATTGGATCAAAATTCCCAATTGATGTAGCTAATGTAGTTTGAGGAGGTGATGATGATATAAAATCAGGCGTAGGTAGTTTATTATTTTTATTAATGACTATAGGTGGTGGTTGTGGTGCTGCTGCTGCTGTTGTTGCTGTTGTTGTTTCCGGTTGTAGTGATTTATTACCGGTGATTAAGTTTAATCCAGTTGTTAATGTTGAGATTTCTGTGTTGAATAGTTGTGATAATTGAGGATCAAGATTTTTAAAATTGGATTTTTGAGAATTAAGTTGGTTTAAAGCGTTTTGAAGATTTAATTCAATTTGAACTTTAATTTCTTCCTTTGAAGAAGTGGAAGATGATGAAGATAATAAATGTGACAATTTTTTCTCAAAATCTTGGAGAGTTGAAGAGACTGATTTCCAAACAACTGAACTCTCTTCTGATTTCAAGTGTTGTGCATGTGTTGTTGTAATATTATCTTTAATGGTATTAATTTCAAGTTGAATCATTTCCAAAATTGGATGAATGTTGGCAATATTAGTTTTATTCATGTTGAAAAAATTTTTAGTGATTGTTGATGGTTTTTCTGTGTTTGTTGTACTATCTAAAAATTGATTGACTAAACCAGTTTCTAAAGATTTAAGATCGTTCAAAGATTCAATAAATGGAGCAGATCTACTTTCAATTATACTTTGAGATTGAAGAATTTCATTTTGTAAGATTTTTCTTGAATCTTTCAACTGTGCTAATCTTTTCTCCAAATTGTTAATTTCATTATTCATCTCAATTTCTTTTGTTTGTAATTGATTCAATCTAAATCCTTCTTCGTTATCAACAGATGAAATTTCTTTTAATTTTTCATTAAGTAATGTTTTATCAGTTTCAATGTCATTGATTGAGGACAAAATTTCTGACTTGTCCTTGTACTGTGCTGTATAAATTTCATTTTTGGATTGATAAATCAATGCTAGTTTATTAAAACATTCTTGAATGTTTTTACGTAATGTTTTGGTGGAATTTGAACCTTTTTTCGATAGTTCTTCGTGTAAAGAGATCAATTCTGCTAGTTTCTGTTTAACAAATAGTTCTTGTTCTGTTAGGTAGTGCAATGGGTCTGTATTGTAGTGTTGCAGTGCAGTGTTTTGTCCACTATAACTAAACTTCAATCTTCCCATAATGGAACTTGATAAATCATTGATGTCATTTAAAATGCTAAATTTTGGTTGAAACAAAGTTGTTCGAGATAATGGTGTTTGTTCTTCTTCTTCTTCTTCTTCCTCCTCCTCCTCATCACTCTGTGGTTGTGGTTGTGAGACTTGCAGATGTTTCAGAATGTTGTTGTCATCATCAGAATCAATTTCATTGTTGTTTTTATCGCTGAAATCCGTATCATTTGGCGTGGTTTTTTGTGACAGCATACTTTCTGATATTTCCTGTTCATTGGTGACAAATTCAACCATTTTTCTGTGAA
The DNA here is from genome assembly GCA_030573755.1 of Starmera amethionina. Classification (NCBI taxonomy): domain Eukaryota; kingdom Fungi; phylum Ascomycota; class Saccharomycetes; order Phaffomycetales; family Phaffomycetaceae; genus Starmera; species Starmera amethionina. Next base: position 50,037 of record JAJMDW010000204.1, read on the forward strand.
TCAATTTCCACAGTTTTCAGCTTTTCAAAAGCGTGAATTTCTGACACAATATTTTAATTTTTTTTTTGTTTTCATTTATAAAAGGAGAAAAATTTTGAATAATTCACAGATTTTGCCACTCTGTTGACTTTCAAAATTGCAATTCAACTCTGTGAAATTGGCAACTGAAGCAAAGATTTGTGTTTCAGCAGTTAAGAAGCTGTCTTGAGAGTTTAATTGGCGTTTCAAGCTTTGAAATTGACCCAGTTTCAAGATATAAAAGAATAATACATAAACAATGTCGTTGTTCTTCAAATCACCACTGGACATAGAAATCAGACTAGAGAAAGAAGATAGCAGAAAACAAGTGGAGGTGAAAAGTGCACAGGGGAAAAAAGAGTCGTTTCCTATCTATGAGGACGGAGAATCAGTGGCTGGAACAGTCATTGTCAGAGTGAAAGATGGGAAAAAAGTCGAGCACACTGGGATCAAAGCACAATTGTTTGGGTCTATTGAGAATTCAAATGGTACAAAGGAGCATTTCCTGTGTCTAAGTCATGATTTGTCTCCAGCTGCTGAACTAACACATAGTGAAACTTACCAATTTAATTTCAAAGATGTTGAGAAACGATATGAAAGTTATAAGGGGAAGAACGTGAATGTTTCTTACTATGTGAAGGTGACTGTGATGAGAAAAAGTGCAGATATTGTGAAATCCAAGAAGTTTTGGGTGTATTTATATAATGGACCAACAGATATCAAAAAATCCATTAAGTTGGATATCGGAATAGAGAATTGTTTACACATTGAATTTGAATATTCCAAATCCACTTATAGCTTGAAGGATGTACTAGTGGGAAGAATTTATTTCTTGCTTACTAGATTGAAGATCAAACATATGGAGATTTGTATAATAACCAGAGAAACAGTTGGAACCACACCAAACCAGCTTACTGATTCCAGTACGATTAGGTACGAGATTATGGATGGGTCTCCAGTGAAAGGTGAAACTATTCCAATTAGAATGTTTTTGGGAGGTTACGATCTGACACCAACAACTAAGACGAATTCTTTTAGTGTGAAGAATTATTTGAGTTTGATTATCATTGATGAGGATGGGAGAAGGTATTTCAAGCAGTCTGAAGTGATTTTGTTTCGTAGCAAATAAATAGAAGCACACAGGGAGAAGTTATGAGTTTTAGATAGATGAGAGTGTAAGATAATATAATGAAATTGTAATTGTAATTGATTTTTTTTTTTTTTTTTGCTTTGTTTTTGATTGAAATTCACTGTTTTTTTATAAGGCTAATCATCTAGACATAGTATCAAGTTTCAACCATCAGTATCAACAGAACTTAAATGTCTGTTTCGTGTTGCTTCTTAATCTTCAACAGTTTAAATTGAATTTAGTTTCCGGGTAAATTTTTTCTCTTCTGTTTTGAAAATTCCCAAAAATCACAAATTGTAGAAAAACGAGAAATTTTGTTTGAGGATTTTGAACTTCAGAAATCAGTTTCAAAACAGTTTCGAAAAGTTTTTTTTTTTTTGCTTGCTTGCTTCTGTTACTGTTTCATTGTGATCCACGAGCTGTGTTTTACTGGAAATCTTTTTCTAGCAGGTTTTCAAACATTTCATCATTAGAGCCGGTTTTTTTCCTTGTTTTACTATTGTGTGGCAAAAAAGAAAAAAAGAAAGAAAGAAAATATGAGTTCTGTGCTTCCTAGCTCTTTCTCATGGGGGTTTGCTCCTAAAGTGCCAGTAGAGGCTACTGTTTCTCAGCAAAATACAGGGTTTTCTTTTGCACAGGCCAAGCAAACACTCAATTCAAGCTCAAACAACAACTCAAAATTAAAGAAAAGAATCCATGATAATGTTGATAGTGATGAAGAATTGGATCAGTCATATGAATCACACTCACACTCACCTTCAGTTAGAAAATTTCACAATATTGCCACTCTCACAAATAAAAAGGACAAGTTCCGTGTTGCTAAACATCAATCATCAAATAATAATAATAATAATAACAATTCTTCAATTAATAAAAAATCTAAAGTTCCTAGAATCATTGGTCAACCATTACCTCCAAATAGAATAATAGAAGTATTAGACAAGTCAAACTTACAATCATTATTAACAAATTTGATAAATTTACACCCAGAATTAACTCAAGATATTTATAAATGTTCTCCCAAACCAACAATTTCTGCATCAATTTCAATTCTTGAAAACAAAATTCAATTTGTGTTGGATTCATTGCCATTTAAAGTTGATCAAACGTCGGAATATGCATACCTTCGAGTTAAACCATTGATTGAAGATTTCTTAAATGCATTATCTGATTATATTTTACAATTTTTACCACCAATTGAATCAAATCCAATTAATACATTAGAATTTTTAGATCAAGCTACATCATTATTACATAAACTTCCAAATTTCCAGTCATTATCAAACAATTATTTTAAAATCATGGCATATGAACAAATTTCAAATACTTGGTGTATTTGTTTAAAAGAATTTTTAAATTCAAATCAAGATTCTAATCATACTGTCATTTATTTAATCAATAATAATTGGGAGGCTAAGTTAAAGAAACATAACGAGTTATCTAAAAACAATTCATTGCTTAAAGTTTTAGAATTTTTCAAAGATGAAATTTCTTTAACTTTTAATCAAGATAATAATAATAATAATAATTTGATTTCAAATTATCAAAATTTTAGTATTAATAATAGTCCAATTGGATTAAAGAAGAATATTTTGGATGGGTTTAATAGATTTTGATTATCTAGTTAAACCCTTTTAATTTGAATTTTTATCACAAATATCATTCAAAACTATATATATTCAAAAAGATCATATAATTAATACGTCGTTTGGGAATTTTTTTTCTTTATTAAAAGCTTATTACTTTTGTACTATACACTGTTTTGCATATTCAGTTTTCACGTCAATCATCAAAGTATTAAAATTGTAGTCCGACTACAAGATATGCCTCAAAGCTGACATGATTGCATAAAAAGCTAGGTAATCATATATGTTCACCAGGTCCTCAAAAAAAAACATTGCAACAACAGCAATAGCAATAGAATAAAGTAATGATGAGCCAATAATCGAACCCGCTACACCAGCTCTATCTTGTGGTTGTAGACCATATACATTATCACCATCGGCGGGGTTTGTAATCATGTTGTTGATAAGAGTGGTAAAGAAATTCTAGACGTAAATTATTTAAAAATATAATATAAAAATAACGCCCCACCGGGTAAACTGGGAATTGGAAAAATTTCAAATTAATGTAGCAACTTAACTGAAAACGTAGAGTTGTAGTACTCGGCTAGCACATCTCTCTGGTTGTTTTAGATCTTTTAAATTCAAATGGTGAGTTGCTCAAACTCGTTGGCAAAAATGGCCATTTTTACATAGTTAAGAGCAAATAATTAATTTTGAAAAAACTGAAAATTTCGACAAAAATCATGCCAATTTTGTTAGTGGAAATTGACGTTTTGATAATTTGCTAAAAATTGCCCCCTTAACTTTCTTTAAAAAATTGTGAAGTTGATCTGGATAATACTTGCTTTATTACCATACATTTCACTAAGGTTCATAAGGTCCATCACGTTTAATCTCATCTAATGATCTTTTTGAAGGTGAGATTTTTATTTTTAGAAAGGGGAAATTAGGCAGCTACCAATTATCAATGGCGCAGGTTCAGAACAATTGTCTCAATCTTTACTGTTAGAAAATGCTGTATATTAATAATATCCTTTCAATTCTACATATACTTCTCTTATTGTTCATATTCATACTTCTAGCACTTCTTACCCCAAAATAGAATTAAAATTTTGGGTCTTTTTCCCCGGAATTGATTTTTTTGCCAAAAAACCCAATTACGAGCGCTCAGCGTAGCGAAGTAATTGGCAAAACTAGTATTAAAAATAAATAAAAACAGTAATTATTAATATTGTGCCAAATTTATACTTTAATATTAAATATTAATCAACTACTAGCTTGCTAGGAAATTAACTAAAAAAAAACTTAAAATAACTAAGTATAACTCAAGGATGGGTTTATTTAAAGTTCTAACTGGTAATTCAAATTCAGAGGCAACTTATAAGTCTGGAACAACGTCGTCGTCTACCAGACGTACAAATTTAATAAGTACAAAAGAATCACGTCCTAAATTATTGAAATATAAAGTTCTCACTAATGAAGCAAAACTTGACATTTTCCAACCATCAAACTCAAAAATCATTGGTAGAGTAATTACATCACAATCAAACATCCTTATTGAAATTGATCTAAAGGACTTAAATATTAACCTTAATAAAGATAAAATTGATATGGAAACAAAATATGGGTGTAATACAGATGCTGGTGAAAAAGACGTTACTTATAGTGCCGGTGCTTATAAAGCTGAAACTGTCGTGGATATGACCATATCAAAAAAATTTGTTGGAAATGTACTTAGAACTGATATTTTAATTAAGTCAGTAACTAAAATATCAAATTATATGGATTATTATTCAATGTATGCACCAGCAATGGAAGAACCACCACCACCAGTTTATGAAAAGAAAAAAAAAGAAACCGAACGTTGGTTGTCCTTAGTTACTCCTGATAAATTAATACAATCAAAACCATTATATCATGTTTTTGAAAGTTTACCTGATGTTTATAAATCAGTTAATTCAAATGTACCTTTTATAGGAACAAAATCCACTATGTTAACTCCAACAATTGGTTCAAAAACTGATTCAATTAATGATATTGTATTTTCAAAACCTGATGAAAAATCTGAAATTAAAAATTATGAAACTCGTTATAAAAATATTCCAAAATCCATCACCTCTTTTAAAAAAATCCGTAATGATCAAGCATTGGAAAGAGATGTTTGTGAAGTTTTATTGTTTCAAACTTATACTGATGTATTTGGAACAAAATTTGATTTTCAAATAATTCAAAATATTACAGTTTCTGGTGTTGATCCAAATTCATTACTCTTGACTGATAACAAATCTCATAATCATCTTGACTCCCTGGTTAATATTTAATATGTACAGAAAAGAAATGACCAATTCAACAAATAATATATTTCAAAATAAACAATGCTCTCTCTAGCTAGTGCTTATTTAGCTGTGATTTTTAACTCATCAATTCTTGGTTGTAAATCTTTTAATCTTTTTTCAAATGCCTCTTTAGAAACACCAGCTTCCCATCTTAATGGATAAGCATAATGATCTTTTGGGAAAAATTTATGACCTTTTTCACGATAAACTTGTTCTCTTAATGAACCTCCTTCAACTGCATAATCTTTTTGTGCTAAACCTCTTTTTTGTAATTCAGGAATTAATAAGTCAACAATATCAGTAAAAGTTTCTGGGAAAACAATATTTGAGAAATTAAATCCATCAATACCTGATCTATCAACATAATCTTCAATTTGATCAGCAACTTCTTCAGGAGTACCCCAGAAATAATTGTTATCAAACATATGAGTAGCAATATAACGTCTAGTAATAATATCACCTTCTTTATAATGTGGTCTTTTCTTATATCCTAAAGCGAAATTTTTAACACCATCATTATCAGTAATTGTAGTCAAATCTTGATCCCAATCCCATTTACTCAAGTCAAAATATGCACCACCTAATTGAACCAAAGTTCCATCTAAATCATGATACGAAGCAATTTCATCAACTTTACGCTTAGCATCTTCATGAGTTTGACCAACAACAACTCTTAACATTGTAACAAATTTTAAATTATTTGGATCTCTACCATATTGCTCATGAGCAGTTTTTTTAGTTAATTCAATTTCAGCTTTAACATCTTCTGGAGTGTTACCACCAAGGAAAATTAATTCACCATGTTTTGCACCCAACAAGATTCCCTTTTCAGAAGAACCAGCTTGAATTAATAATGGAATTCTTGATGGTGAAGGTTCAGTAATTTGAGGACCTGGAACTTTATAATGAACACCATCATGATTAATTTCTCGAATTGCATCTGGATTGGAGAAAATACCATTAGCTCTATCATAAACAACACCATCATCTCTCCATGAACTCAAAAGCAATTCATACATAACTTGTAAATATTCGTCAGCTTTTTCATATCTGAGGTTTTTATCAGGTAATTTCCCATCAGCAGTCAATTGTCTTCCAGCAGATGGTAATTGAGAAGTAACAATATTCCAACCAACTCTACCACCTGAAATATGATCCAAAGTAGCTAATCTTCTTGCAAAATGATAAGGATGTTCAGTTAAAGTTGAACATGTAATCCCCATAGAAATATTTCTAGTGGAAATAGCCACTGCTGCTAAATACGCAGTTGGATCGTTTTTCGGGAAATTGTTACCAGATTTTGCAGCTTCACTGAAGTTATACGGACCTTTATAACCACCATAGATAGCTAATGAATCACCAATGAACAATGCATGGATTTTACCACGTTCAGCTAATTGTGCTAATTTAACCCAATACTCTGCTTTATAATATTCACGAGATTGATCTCTAGGATTCCTCCATTGACCTGGTGCATGTAACACTGGTGTTAAAGCTTCAAAGAAGTTAAGGATTAAAGGTGTTCTTTCCTTTTTCTGTTTTTTTTGAGGTCTTCCTTGAGTCATGATATTTGGTTGGAATATCTTTTGGATGATGATTAGACAGTAGAATATACCTTGATTATAGTACACAAGTAGAGTAGAACAGAGATGTGGGAAATACAGTGTTTATATCTTATTTAAAGATGTGGATTAATACTTGATATTTGATATTGAGAAGCCATAGTTTGCCTGTCAGCGCTTAGTCATTTGACACAATTGTGTAAAACATCCAGACATTTCTATCTTTATCTGTCGCTATAAGCTGTTAACGTAGAACTGTTGACGACTATGTGGTGGTGGCAGTCGTATGATTTGGTTGGTTGTGGAGACGTAGAAGTGCCGGTGTTGTTTACTAATTGGGTAACCAGTCATTTGTAATTAATAATCAGATGAACAACTACACTGGTTGACTGTTACAACTTACAACACTGTAGTTAAAGATGGAAGAAGGAAGTTTATACTAGTTGGTCAAAAGAGGTGAAAAATTGGTCACCTGATAACTCACATGATTGGCAACTGATTAGCAGTTAATTATGTAATGATAAATAGTCACGTGGTGTATCATGTGATTTACAACCCCAACTATATTAATATTGACACTATGCTTTCAGCTCATACAACATCACCAACCAGTATTCTAAGAATAACCCAACAACATTAACTGTACTCTCCAATTCATTAGCTACATTTTGATACTACTTACATCATCACATCTCCCCAATTTAAAACAATTCATTCTTTACCCAACCACATGCTACTCAACATTTTGGGTTATGTATAATAAATTGCTAATTCTCTCTTTTATACTTATTAATCCCACCTGTTTCTTTCCTGTTCTTCTATTTCTATTCATATCACAGTACAGATATCACTATCATCATCTTCATCTTTACAATCATCATTATATAACCATCATGTCCTTTCTTTTCAATTGGAACCAACTCAAATCTCTTAATATCAAACAACAGATAAATTCACTACTATCTACAACTTTCATCCCACAATTACCACCCACATCCAAACTATCAATAAAATCACTTTCATTTGGTGATAACCCTCCAATTTTTGAACTTCTTGATGTGATAGAATTAGATTCAAATAAATTCAAAGGTTTATTTAAATTCCAATATAAAGGTGATTTAAATCTAATAATTAATTCAAATTTTGAGATAAATAAACTACGATTAATTGAATTTGATTCTTTTACAAGACCTCAATTTGTTCTATCTGATAAATCTACCATATTACCTGTTGATGTTTCAATTAAAAATCTGAAAATTGATGGAATGTTAACACTTGTATATTATAATGGGAAAATAACAATGGTATTCAGAGATGATCCATTAATTGACCTAGAATTATCAACTACATTGGATGAATTATTAGATGATGAGATCTCATTAGAGATTAAAAATGAGGTATTGAATTTAGTTGTTGAGATTATTAAACAAGATTTACCTGAATTTCTTCATCATTCTTTAAATTTACTTGATGATGATGATGAGCATCAACCAGTTCAATTGAAAAATATTAAAAAAGATGAAGGAATAAATTACTCAAATATAAGTGTGAATAATACGGAGATAAATAATAATAATATGAATGAATTGTTTAATACTTTGTCATTAAAATCAAATGGGATTCCTGATGTCATACAAAGAGTGTCATTAAGTAACTATAATGATGTTGATGTTAATCATTCCAATACTTGTGCTACAAATAAGACCGATTTCAAAAGGAAAAGAAACATTAAAATTAAAACCAAATCTAAATCCAAAGCCAAACCCATTAAATCTTCTATTGAAAAACCAAAGAGTGAAGAAGAGGATAATGATTCAATACATTCATCAAATTCAACATTAATCAATCTAACAGAACATTCTGACCGTTCTGATCTATTAAACAATTATTTAAACAATGAATACCTAAATTTACAAAACAACAATTCATTTAATAACTATCAACATCCTTTAGACCTGCTTAAATTTGATCCATCTTGTTATCACCAATACACTACTTGTAATGATGATATACAAGAAGTTGAAAATAATAAGAAAACTCATAGACCTTCATCAAATTATATTAACCTGAATAAAGATTTCATTGAATTTAATGCATCATTGGGCAAAACTGAAAACGATTTAATAACAACCAGTGTCTTTTATGATTAGAGATCAAAAGTTAATAGAATCATTAACATCACCAAATGCATCGAATCCTAAATCATCAAATGCACCTGTAGAATCTAAATCTTCATCCAAACCTAATGGGATTGCACTTACATGACGGATATTCAAGTCCTCTTCGTTCACTAGATTCTCTTGTATCTCTTGATCCTGCTGAATATCGTTCACTTCTTCTACAACTTCTTCTTTAACTTCTTCTTCTTCTTTTTTGATTTCTATCTCTTCCATTTCTTCATCTTCAACCAACTCCACTTCTTCTTCAAACTTCTCACTTTGCAAAATATCACTCAATATCAAATTAACTCGTTCACTTATCCCATCACTCCCATCTTTTTTCCTTTCATTATTATTATTCTCTGGTAATTGATTCAATATCCAATTCTCCTTCAAAGTCCTCGAAATCGATAGTAACTCTTCCACCAGTCGTATTATCATCGATGAATTGTATTCTATCTGTAACATATCCGTGGCATGTTCTTCTTTTGAATTCGAATTGGTGGAAATTGAAGATAAATTAATTATAGTAATTAATCTTTGTATCAGCAACTCTGAATTCAGCTCAACTTTTTCTAAAGAAAAAAAAAATGGTTGTTATTATGAGTTATGAAGTTTAATGCAAAATTCATACTTATCAACGACTCTGATCGTTTAGAATTCATTTTGTTATTTCTTTGGTTTTAATATTGGAAAAGTTTGAATTTTTTTTGTGTATTTTTCTTTTCTTTCTTTATTTTTATATAAACAACCAAAAAAATGAACGAGTATTTAACGTTGGCTGAGTCCACAAGCAACTTGTCCACTGGTGAGGATGGTTGTGTCAACAGTATCTAACCAAAATACCACTGTTCAAAAATCGTTTAGCATCTTCCTCTTGTTGGACAATAAACTGACTTTTTTTTCCCCTTCCCTTCTTTTACCAAATAGACAGAATTGATCTGGCACTTTCCAAACCCGATACGATTAAAGGGTTCTTATACCCTGTTGATACAAAACTGAAGAACAATGTGGTGATGGCTAGAAATGAGGTGGCTGATATGATCCATAGGAATAATGATCGGAAGTTTATTATTGTGGGACCTACGCGTTTGAAAAATTCAATTCAAGGGAAACTGTGTTCTTTATGGTGTCAACGATTAAATGGGGATTTTTTTAATACTAAATCAGAGGATGATTTGCAATTACCCTTCTAAAATGTTGGATCAAAATAATAATTTAAGAATTTTAATGAATCTGAATGTTGAGTTTATTAATGAAGTTGCAGGTTCAGTAATGACACAGACTATTGCTAAAGGTGTCACGAAGACCCGACAGGTATTGCTTGATTTGGTAAAGAACGTTCAATTGAATTGTCAAGTTCCCGATTTGTTAACTTTTAACTATTTAAATGATATTTTTACAACAGGTGTGGTTACTGCGAAAAATGTTGACTCATTTGTGCAATTAAGTAGTGGGAGTCCATTTCCAATAGGTTTTCGATTTGATTTTGATATTGATCAGTTGATTGAAAATTTAATTATTAATGATGATGAATTTAATTATGAAATTATTGCAATGATTAAGTTTGAAATGCAGAAATCTATTGATTCTGTTATTGCAGCGGGTTTAAAACAAAAATATTTAGGTGTTCAACCACAAGGGAATGTTGCAGTTGTTAGAACTGAAGGGAATAACGATACTTTTATTATAATCCCCATTTATAAATTGTTTCATAGGAAAGATAAAGAATCTGATGTTATTAAAGCTGTTTCATTACTTGATCATGTTTTACTTGATGTATTGAAAGAGCAACTTGAACATCCAACAGTTGCTATTGATTTGGGTGCTATAGGTTATGATTTTAAAATCATGTTTATTTTATTTTTAAATAAATTGATCTTACATTCCAAGATCATGGAATATACCATTGGTTTTATCATAGATTCTGGAGAAAATTATGTTGATGATGACGTGGTGAATGATAATAAATCTAAGTGTGAGAGTCTTAGGCATCATACAAGATTTGAATTGAAACTACCATTAATCAATAAGAACAATACATCTAAGAAAAGTGGAAATGAGATTGCAGATGAAGAAGTGACAAATGAGTTGATTCTAGATGAAGATGAAGATGATCAAGATGATTTTTTCATAACTGTATTATCAGAACAATTGAAATCCAAAAAACCTGATAATTTCAAAGACCGGTTTATTTTAAATTTGAAGAATTCATACTCCAAATTGAATGTGTTGTCGTCGTCGTTTGCTAAGAATTCTAAGAATACTGCTCAACAACAACAGCAGCAGCAGCTGATCAGATATGAATTTCTAACCAATGCAGATGAGATCATCAAAGAAATTAATAGGTTGTTGAATTTACGTAAAAGTAGCATATAGTTTAATTCAATTCAATTCATCGTTAATTCATATTTAATTCATATATATCATAAATAACCTTGTACTCTTTTGTCTACTTCTCACTGGAAATAATCCCATTATCCAAATTACGTCTATCATCCTCCAAAAAAATCCCACGATCAGCAGCTTCATCCAAAATTTTTTGTCTTCTAATACTCTCTTCCAAATACATTCTTTCACCAAAATTGATCAACTGCTTATCTGCCCCAAAAACACATCCCATAGAGGACCAAGCAACCAAATAAAACGCTTTCACTGGAATTCTAACGTTCCTACAAGTCTTATTAAAAATAGTTAAAAATGCACCAGTTGTTATCCCAATGAGCAAACCTTTTGCTGCTCCAATTGCTCCCGAATAGATAAGTTCGTCTGATAATTGTGCGACACGTGGTTCGTGGTGGATCGGCTTGATATTTCCCATTTTTCTTCTTGCTTTTCTTCCTGTAAATTATATAAAATGGTGAGTTTTTTTTTTTTTAATTTTTAATTTATAAAGAAAATAAATAAAATATCAAGAAGAGCAGAAAAACAGAATGCCGTCGTTGAGAAGTACGCGAGCCACTAGAGGGAGTGATGATACAGTAGAGAAAAAGGATGGTAGTGGAGAAAAAACGGTGAAGAAAGAAGAAGAATTGAAAGAATTAGATGGGGATGGAGTTGAAGTTGAAGTTGGAGAAGGAGAAGAAGAAGATGCTGAAGAGACAAGATGTATCTGTGGCCAGATCGATCCTCCAGAAGAGAGCGGGTTGTATATCCAGTGTGAGACTTGTCATGTTTGGCAGCATGGTTATTGTGTGGGAATCGAAGATGATGTTCCAGAAATGTATTGGTGTGAACGTTGTAAACCTGAACTTCATGTGATCTTTGTAACTCCGGAAGGGAAGAGAACACAGTATCAAGGGCTTAGTAGTCAGAACAACAAAAGGAAGTCAAGAAGATCAGTTAAAGCTGGGAAAAATGAGGTTGAAATTGTTAAAAAGGAAAATATTAATAATGCCTCTAGTGGAGGGAAGAATAAAGATGTGGATGGTAATGGGAGACGAAGAGAGAGGTCTACTTTAAATTCTAGAGAAGATGCGAGATATGAAGCGTTGATTCAAAGAGTGATGGAAGAAAGTAAAAAAGATGCACAAATTGAAACTGGAGGATCCGGATCTTCCAATAGTTCTAATAGTTCTAATAGTTCTAGTAGACGGAGAAGAGGTGAATCCAATGGTGAAGATCATGAACAAGAGGTTTCAAATGAAAATAAAAAACATAAATCAGAAGTTTCAGAGAAATCTAGTAATAAAGAGATTAATAATAATGAAAATATAAATTCAGAATCAAATGATTCAAGTTCAAACAAGCATCATTCTTCATCTTCCAGGAAAAAATCTAAAAGAAAATCACCACCATCTTCGAGCAACAATAGTCAAAATAATAGTAATAAATCATCATCCAGTACGATTGATTTTAATAAACCAACAAAACCAAGACTGCCGCAATCTAGAACAACAATGAATGAAATGAGGAAAAGAGTTGCTGCAATTTTAGAGTTTATTGGTAGAACTCAAATTGATATTCTTAATGAACAAAATGAACATAATGAATTAACTAAATTTATTGAAAATGATTTAGAAAAAGAGAAATATTCTCAAATATTTCAAAATTATAATTCAAGTTTAGAAATGATGAGTGAATTGACTCGTAAATTGATTAGTTGGGAGGAGAAATTTGGGAAATTTGATAATTAATTAAAACTTTCATACATATATTTGATATCAATATTAATATTTAATTAAGATCTAAAACTTTGAATGAATGAATTGGTGTTATGAATTGTAGTTCCACCAACAATTATTCTAATATTTTTATTTAGTTCATTGAATTGAGAAATAACTCTTGCTTCTTCAAAAGTTATACCTCCAATTATAAAAATTATTAAATTTGAAATTTTTTCATTTCCTAAATTTGAATAAATTTTAGAATCATATGATGATAATATTGGAAATTTTTCAATTGATAAATTTTTACCATTAATTAAATTATTTACAATTTTTTCTAATCTTGATTTATGTTGCATATAAATATTATCTGTGGAAAATTTCTTTAATTTAATTTTATCAAAAATTGATGTTTCAAAATCTTCATTTAATATGTTTGATGATGATGAAGAAGAAGATGATGATCTAATGATTTTATCAATTAATTCAATTTTTTGTAATGAAGTTCCTTGATTTTTCAAAATTTCTTTTAATTTATTTAAATTATTTGTGAAATTAACATTATTAAAATATTTTAATCCATAAATTGTAACTAATTTAATTTTATAATCTTCTGAAATTGGTTGTTTTAGTTGTGCATTGTTTGGGTTCTCATCTGATGATTTATTCAGTAATAAATTAACTAAATCCTGATAATCATCATTAGGATTATCATTTGATGAAATATTTTGTTCTAATTCACTAATTTCCCATAATCGTTGTTTATTAATTATTGAATCCAATTCTGAGACTAATGTCATATGTTTACTAACATTTGTGGATAATTTTTTAAATTCAGGGAATTCTTCAATAAATCTTTTCATATCTTCAATTGATTCTAAATTTTTATTTGATTTTGTTTTATTTTTATAAAGATTAACATATTCTTTAATTTTATCACTTAAATCTCCAAAATTTAAAAACATTGAATTCTTGAAAAATTCATCTTGTTTACTACTAAGTACAATCCTGTGTAAATCTGGTGGTATTCCTGGAATATTTGATAAATCAACTGTATTATTTTCAATTCCAATTAATTCATGAACCATTGATTGGAATGTCCAAGGTAGTAATAATGGAGTTATTGGATCGTTTTTCCTATCAAGAATTAACAATGTTGGTGGTGTTTCTTTCAATCTAAAATCAAATAATGATGAAGAATCTTTTTCAATTTCATAATTCAACTCTTTACTTAATTTTTCAGCCATTTTACTATTATACTCATATCTAATCACCGGTTTAATTTTCAACGACAACAGTAAAGATCTTAGACCTGATATCGTGGAATTTAAACCAGAAACACTCCATGAATTTAAAACCTCTCCATAGATACTCTTCAAACCTAAAGAAAATAAATCTTCATTTATGGTTAAATAATCTTGGAATATTTCTTCAACTTTAACAACAACCTCTAAATCATCACTCTCTGCTATTCTTTCCAATTGAACTTTACTAACAACGTTATTGAAATATAATTCATAGCTTGAATATTTAGGATTCCTCAATTCTTTTAATAAATGATTGATTGATTCATCATCTGGTTTTAAAAAGCAAATGCATTTCAAGTGTCGCAATTTATCTCTATTCTCGTTATCAATTGTGCTGATCAAATAGATCTCGTGCTCCAATAGCTCCGATTGGGTCGAGTTCAATGATATGATTGAGGTTGTTGTTTTGTCTAGCAACAACACTTTGATTCTCGATCCTGGTAAGATGCTGTTGTTTTCTGTTGCTGCAGAGCTTGTTTTAGAAGAGTTCACAATGCGATTGAGATAGAAATCACCGACTTCGAAGAGGTTCATCATGTATGTAATTTTTGGGTTGATATTAAAAGAAAAGAATTGAATTTTGGGGGTTTAAACTGGTTTTTTTTTCTGTATGTATATAAAAAATTGATAATTTGAAAGAAAAGTTGGGTTTTACAGTGAACTTTATTTAGCAAAGTGTTGCTGATTAATGAATATTTGTGAATTGCAGTGAATTTATGCTACTGTAGTGTTTTTCTGGTGTTTTTTGAGTGAGAATTGAAGAAGTTAGAATTTTATTATTTTTTTTTTCATTTTTAGGTAGATTTCATTCTGGACTAATTGGTAAACTTATTTAGACAGCTGTGTCAATAAATTGAATATCCAGTCTCCACACTCAATTATCTATCCACCAGCAGCTCAAATTAATTCATAATCTGCTCAGAAAGTCTCAATATCAGACAGTTTTTTCAATTTATTTTATTGGAATAAATAAAAATTAAATTCAAATCAACCGCTTTTTCAGTTTGAAAAAAAAACATAGACATAAACTACACCTTGTTCCGGTCGTTCTCAGATTAAATTTGTTTCTGCAACTGCTCAAAAATAAAGATTCTAACCTCAAAATTCTACAATTTTTTGTACTTTTTTTCTATAAAGCTCCAAATATTAAAATTAAAAAGAGAGAAAAAAAAAATTAAACCACAAAATTTGAGAAGTTTGAAATCAAAACTCAACTGAAAAAACCAACTTTAAACAGTCGTTTCAAGTTCTAATTTGTTTCCAGACGTATTTAAAACAACTGCTTTCCACAATCACCTTTTTTTTTCCGCTCAATTTGGCCAGTTTCTCACTACAATTCAAATCACATTTCATCAGAGATCAATGCTATTATGGGTGCCACAGACTCAAAGCTAGCTTACAAGAACAGAGTGTTTCATCTAGCAGGAATACAGCAGCAGTACCAGACAAGTACATCAACGTTTGAAACAGTCTACTCCGACACTTTGGGAGATCATGATGAAGATGATGTTTACATTCAGACTAATGATCCGTATTGGGACATGTTCTGGGAAGTACCAAACACTGCTGAAGACGTTTTCACCCTGCTTACATCAGTGGATATTAGAAGTATACGGGAGGCCAACAAGCCGAATTTTTTGAATTGGATTAGAGTTGTTGTGATCAAATTAATAACCATCTCCAAAAAGAAAGGGTTTCCTAATGATAAAAAAGACTCAAAACAGTTGCTTAATTGTGTACGAGTACTTACCAGACTAGTTCCGTTTTTGTTTGAGAAGCTGGAACTACAGAAAGATGTGGAACATCTTTTCTGGAACTTAAATTATAGTAATGTGGATTATCAATTAAACAATAATTCCATCAATTCAAATACCTCGACCGTTGGTTATGTGTCCCGTGATAGTGGGATGGACTCTTCCTTATCCAGCTCCAGTCTTAAAGTCAACATCAACCAACAGATTAAAAAATCCCCTAATTCCACTGAAGTCCATATCTCAACAGCAGTCAATAACCCATGTTTAGGACATGAACTCTTAAACACTCTTATAGATTTATTATTCACCAGAGAATTCACTTTAGAAAAAACACAAGATCCCTCTATTAAGGGCCCTGATTTCAAAATTTGGGAAGTTGGGATCGGTTCTAATGGGAAATACACCGATCCAAACCCTGAATTGGATTCAAACAGATTGGAAATCTTGAGATTGTTATTGATTTTAAACTCACAGCATCTATATACTACTCCTAAAAGCGTTGTTTCCAAAGGATCTAGATTTTCCACCGTTTTGGTGGCTGCAATCCCTAGATTGAAATTCCTCACTTTTATATGCTCTTTATTGAATTTGGTGTGTCGTTCTTGTAAAAACGACTCTGATGATAATGGTTTACATTACAAGCAACGTCAGTTTAATAAACTGAGTAAATTGAGATCACAATACATCACCTACTCTTTACAACTTCTTACTGTGATGTTGGTTTATCCCATCCCTTCAAATGATATCAATTTTTTGTACAATTTAAACATTTTGGATTCAGGTGAAAAACCTCATAATTTGGTTAGATCTTATTTAGGAAGACTTCATAAAGAAAATGAAATCAGTTTCATTTACTCATCTTTATTCAATCTTTTGAAATCCCCAATTGAAACTGCCGCTGAAGATGAATTCAATCCTTTTAGTATACTGAAAAATAATTCAATCACTAAAATCACATCATCAGCTACAAGTCCTACTCAAAGAAATTCAAGTTCTGGTGGCTCATCATCATCTTCTTCCTCATCGTCTTCTTCTTTCCCTCATATTTCTCAATGGTCAACTGAAACTGTCATTCTATTATGGGAAATGATTCAATGTAATAAAGGTTTCAAAGCTTTTGTATCTACTAAAAAAGCTCCAGAATTACTAATAGCGTTATTCTATTACATCAAATTTTACAAAGAATCTGAACTTTGGAGCTCGAATTTGATTAGAATCATTTCATGTTTGTTTCTTTATTTACTTGCTGATAATAATGTTACAAACAACTTATTAATTCCAATCAATTTGAATTATTACAACAAATTGCCTCAATTTTTCAAAGTTAATGTGCCAAACCAAGTTAATAATTTAACTTATAGAGATTTCTTAATCATTCAATTATCCAATATTATCATTCATGATGATTTTGATCCAATCTTAACTCAAAGTTGTTTTCATTATCTTTATAATCTAATACCAATTAAAAATCAGGATTCAAATAATAAATTAAAAGTTGTTTTATCTTATCATTCATGCATTTCATTGATGAGTATTATTTCAAAATTTAACTCCTCACCTGGTTATTTACACGATAGTTTGAAACTGGATTTGCTAGCTTTACTTATCAGAGCAATCACCAATGCTGTTTGTCGTTATCAAAAAGAATCAAGAACTTTAATTTATGTTATATCAAAACATGAAAATATTCTAATCAATTTATTAGAAAACATTAAATCAACTCAAACTGATTTATTGGATCCAATTAAAGAGGAGAACAATGAAGATGATGATAATGAAAGTATAAGTTCTATTGATAGTTATGATAATAATAATTACAACAACAACAACAATACTTTCCAAAATGGACTGGGTAACAGTAGACTTTTAAATTATATGAATAAAGATGATGATGATTCGGAAGAAAAAGAATATGATTTTGAAGCAAGTTTAAGACCAAAATTACCAATTGGAATGTCTGAAAATGCTAAAGGTAAAGTATTAATGGATGCACCTTTAATTAAAACTTGGGCAGGTACTCAAGCTTTAATCACTTTGATAAGAATTGTTGAATTAATTAAAATAGAAATCCCAAATATTCAAAATGTACCAAAAACTGAATTGATGGAAGTTCTTATTAAAATTGAAAATTTAAAAAATTTTCAAGATGATGTTTCAAAAATAACAAACATTCAATTCCTTAATAAAACAAATTTTGAAAAATTGAAATTCACATGGAATTCAGATTCTTTAGGTTGGTATGAAAGCTTATTATGGACAATGATTTTCCAATCAAATTTAACTTTAAGTAAAGAAGCTAACTCCTCAAGTGGATTTACTTGGTTTACTAAAAGAAACTCAACCCTGAAAGAAGTCGCATCTGATTGGGGGTTCAGTTGGGGAAGATCAAATGTCAATACAAATAACAATAACAATGATCCATTATTAAATTTTCAATTCGATAATTCAATTCTTCAATTAAATATTTGGAATGGAACTTCAATTAAACTATTTAAGTTAAAAAAATTTATGGTAACTGATAGACCTTTGGTTGATGTCACTAATTTGATGAGAAAATTTAGATTTAATAGCACATCAAGTTTACATTCAATTGATTCAAACAATTCTGGAAATATAACAATCAATAAAAGAAACTCAATCTCCACTCTAAATTCGCCAAATCAATTGACTCCAATCAATTCACGTCAATCTTTTACACAAATCAACAATCCAAGAAACTCAATTAGTCGTCAGAACTCTTACAATATTAATAATAATACTTCATAAATTTCATAAATTTCATAATGTCATAATTAATAAAATTAATCACTAATGTCTATTAAAATTCTTCTCTGTAGAAAGCTTTTTATAAATAAGTTTTCAAATCAATTATTAATTGATGTCCTTTAATTCTTGGATGTGCCATTGCTATTTTACAACCAACAGGATCAATTAATCTAATATCTCTACCGCCGATTATTTGAACAGGTTGCAAATTTAAAAAACCCTTTGTATAATTATAACTCAAATCATAAATTGCAACAAGTTCCCTTTTAACACAAATTAAATAATCATCAATGAATGTAACTTTGACAAAACTTGATTGTAATGGTAATATAAACCCATCATTTAATACTTCACCATGAACATCAACAATAACAACACAATTCTCATAAACTAAGTAAAAATCGGGTTTACCAGTACTTTGTCTCATCACATGTAATGGATTTAATGAATTATCTTTTAATAATTTTTTAATTGATTCAATTTGAGGATTTTGAGAATCATTTGATGAAATTTTTTGTAAAATTGATTTTGGTAAACTAAGTGAATTTATTGTGAAAATTTCAAAACCTTTATGAGAACTAAGGAGAAATAATGAATTAAAAATGAAAATATCAAAACATTTATAATTGATTTCAAAATTAACAATTTTTTGGAAATTTAAAAATCTACCATAATTTGTATAAAGTGGTGTTAAAATTGTGATTTTTGATGTACCATTTTTATAATCAACAACAAATAATTTTTTCAAATTTAATTGATTTCCAATTTTAAATAATGAAATGGTTTTCTCATATAATCTTTCAATTGGTGAAATTTTATCATAATTATTCCCATAAAAATTCAATAATAAAGTTGTGATATTAATTGAATACAAGCTTTGATCTGCAATCATAATTAAAAATTCATTCAGTTGTTCAATTTGTGAAATTTTATAAATCTCCAAAACTTGTTTCCATTTGAAACTTAAAAATTCAAAATCTTTATCAAATTCATCACTTGATTCACACATGTAAAGTCCGTTTCTTGTACCAATAAGTTTATATGATCTGTTTGCAAAAACCACATCACATGCTGACAAAATGTACCCTGAGATTAATTGCTTAGGGATATCATTATATGAAATTTCATTTGGTAATTGGTGCTCATCATAATAATTTTGTGTCAGCACTTCTTCATAAAAATTTAAAGAGTTTTGTAGGCTTGAAGATGAATCACAAGTTGGTAGTTTCATCACAGTACTTGTTGAGTCAGAGTATGTAAATAGATCTGATAGTATATCAATTTTGAAAACTTCTCGTTCTATATTCCAAGTTGATATTGATTCTTTAACTTCATAAAATTTCTCAAACCATGAATTACGATCTTTAATACTATTTGCAATAAACTTCATTGATTCATTCTGTCCTAAATATCTTATTGCAAATATCAACATTTCTTTATCATTTTTAAGATTTGAATTGTTTGAATTTAAAGATTTTTCAATTTCATCTAAACTTAAATTTTCTTCACATTCAATTTGAAGGTAAGTTATTGGAATTGGTTGATCTGTTATTTTAAACCCCAATGAGTCAATTTGAGTAATTAGTAAATAATTATCAAGTAAAATCAAATATCTTTCAGAGGTAGTAACTTCTTTTTTCATCAATTTACCTTCTTTAATCAATTTTCTTTTTGGATCAGATAATTTCAAATCAATTCTTTGTAAGTTTGATTTCCAAATGATTTTATCAGCCATTGATCTTAAAGAACTATTAGTTTGAGCAATTTCTTGTTGTTTATCCATTTTTTGATTCAATTCATCAATTTGATCAATTGCTTTTGAGATTAAACTATAGTCTAAGTCTTCCTTGGATAAGACTTTAAGCATATCAATTAATGATAATTTTAATAGTTGATTATGACGAATAAAACCTTCTAAAAAAATTCTTTCATGACTTAGTGAATTATTTGTTAATTTTTTAGATTTTCTGTCACACGAGTTTAACCAATTTATGAATAAACCTGTTGGTAATGATTTTTTTTCATCAAGTATAATTTCTCTTGCGTATGCAATTTTTTCAGTATAGTTTAAATAAGGTTGTTCAGCTCTTGAGATCCAATTCAAAATAATTTCACCAATCCCAGATATAAATTTCCCCTGAGTTTCAATTCTGTTCAATAGTGGAATCAATAAATAATTATTATGAAGCTCAATTAACGGTTGAACACATTCAAATGCATTTGAATAAAACTCATTTTTATTTTTCAAAATATAATCAGGTTGTTGTATAAAAGATTCACCATAAACTTTAATTTGAACTTCACCTAATTTAATAATATTTTGTTGAGATCTAATTAATTCAAATATACGACTTTGTTTTTCACATTCAATTTTACCAATTTCGGCAATATCTTGATTAGATAAGTTCCAATAATCTTTCCATTCACCAATTGATTTTATGACATTAGTTGAAAAAATGCTTGTTGTTGTAACAGTTGAAGATGATGATGAAGTTGTTGAAAAATCAGAAGTTGTTGATTTTTTTTTATTTAGAATGTTGTGAATACTATTATTTGATAATTTGTTTGTTAATGGAGTTTGTAATATTTGATTTTTGTTAAATGAACAACGAAACGAATAACATCTCTGATATTTCGTGGATTTGAAAGAATCAACATATAGCAAATCTTTAGTATGAGTATAAGAATAACAATTAGTTAATTCGATGAATACTCCGTAAGGTTTTCTTCTAATTTCAAGGATTCTAACATGATCATAATCATCAATAAATAAGTGACCTTGTTTGATTAACGATTTAATAATTGCTTTAATGTTTGCATCAATAACAAAAGTGTTCAATTCCGGTTTGTGGAATTCAATCAATGCTTTCAAAGAAGATTCATATTCTTTACTAGAGATTGGTGAACCTTGAGACCAAATTTCAATTAAATTTCTACTCCATTTAAAAATTTCTGTTAAAAAATCAACTCTTTCACATTTTTGAAATTGTGAAGGTAATAATGAAGTTGAAGTGAAAATTTGATAATCTTTTAATTTTAAGCTATTCAATTGATTTTTAGTTGAATGCGGGCTTAATAATGTGTTAGAAGATGAGATTGGATCCAATTCAAAAACTGTATCTGATAATTCTATATTTGAGAATCTATTGTTAAGTTTTTTCAATGCTATGGCCGGTTCTCTTACTGGTGATCTTGAATTGCTTCTTGAAGGGTCTAAAGAGTGATAACTTTCTGATGGGCTATTTAATGAGTTAAGTTCTTCATTTCTTATAGGTGAGGATCTCGTTGTTGAAGATTTAGAGTAATCTGAATATTTGTTATTGTTGTTGTTGTTGTTGTTGTTGTTGTTGAAAATATTGCTAGTATTGATGTGGTTTTTCAATTTGTTTAGTTCAGGTGTGGATTCAGCAATTAGTTTTGGGGTGGGTCTTTGTTGATATGGAGTATTTTGATTAGAATGATTTAATGGGAATATTGGAGGTAACCTACTTTTTGATTTTGTAGAGGTTGGACTTAAGTGATTTGGAGAGTTTGTATAGCTGCTGCTGATGTTGTTTGTATTGTATAGGTGAGGTGTTTGTGAATCTGGAGAGCCTTCTAATCTGCTTGAAACTGGTGATACGTTATCGTATCTTACCGGAGATGGAGATTTGCTGTAATGATTGTTTCGGTAAATAAATGAGTCGTTTGTATTCCTCTGTGCTACTGGAGACGAGTATATCTGCTTCTGTGGTGTGGCAATTGGCCTCGTTTTTGAAGGTGATGATACATTGGGACTCAATATATGAGATTGAAATTGGGAAAAAGAAGCTGGAGAAGATGCCATTGAAGAGTATGATGAGTTTGCAAATTTCGCGGGCAGCGGAACAGGACCCGATAGTTTTGATGGTGTCGAAGGTATCCAGCTGCTGTCTAAGAAAGAATCATCATGATCTTTGTTATTGTTATTATTGAAAGACAAATCTTTGTTGAATGCTCTGAGCGGCGATATTTTGAGTGTGTCTGGTTCGCTGTTCCTGTCCCTGCCTCTGTGCTGCTCGTTTGGAGTGTTTGTGTAGCGCATTGCTCTGGCGCTGTGGACGGGTGGCAAATAGCAGCTGGTTGCAACTTTTATCAATGTTTACTTTATTGGAACTCTGATCTGAATTTTTGGTTTGTTTACATTTTCTTTAAGCTTGGTGTCTGGGTGATTTTTTTATTAATTTCAATAATGTATGTATTTCATTTCAATTCATTGTTTTTAGGCGTTTAGATTAATGTAGTGGTATTCTACAAAGAAATAGCTATCTAATGGTGTAATTTATATTCTATTTCAACCACAATTGAGCAACTTACCAACATTCTGACCAAAAATCACGCTATCAACAAGCAGTAAACTTCTAGCCTTACTAAACAAGTCATCCACGATCCATTAATCTGGTCAATTCCCTTTGTATTTTCTTGTAATTCAGTCTTTTTATCTTTGCTATCAGCATGAAATTCAAAATGGAAAACCACCCTCGGAATTCATTTTTCTTTCTCTTTTTTGATTTTTGATTTTTGATTTTTGACAGAGTTAAAAAAAAACAGAAAGGAAAAAATTAGCCAGTAAATTGCAATTTGCATGTATAAAAAAATTTTATTTTCATTGAAATATTTTTTTTCTTCTTTTCTTTCTTTTGGCAATCTGGTATTTCGCCCAAAAGCCCCTGGTTTCAATTCTGTTGATTGTTGTGTGTTTCGTCGAACTATCAAATTTCTATACTTTCAATTTATAACCCTTTCAAAATAACAAAAAATGTCTGAATTCAAAAATTGTGCAAATGCTGTTGCTGAATCAGCCAACTATGCTAAAAAAGATGGTTTAAGTGTCCAAGAATTAATGGATTCCAACTTAAGAGGTGGTTTAACTTACAATGATTTCTTAATCTTACCAGGAAAAATCGATTTCCCATCATCAGTTGTTTCATTGGAATCAAAATTAACTAAAAAAATCACTTTGAAAACCCCATTTGTTTCATCTCCAATGGACACTGTCACTGAAGCTGACATGGCCATCCATATGGCTCTTTTAGGTGGTATCGGTATCATCCATCATAACTGTTCTGCTGAAGCTCAAGCTGAAATGGTTAAAAAAGTTAAGAAATATGAAAATGGTTTCATTAATAATCCAGTTGTTATTTCTCCAAATCAAACTATTGGTGAAGTTAAACAATTGAAACAACAATTAGGTTTTGCTGGTTTTCCAGTTACTGGTGAGTAATTTACATTTATTATTGCTAAGCTAACTCTGATAGAATTCAAATTAAGGAGTATTATTAATCAATACTAATGATGATTAAAAATTTCAATTTATAACTTTCGTTCTACCGATTTTGGATCAAACGATCTTGTGGAGAAACTATTTTACTGATATTGGTTGATAATACTTCTTTTGTTGAATTTTGGATTTCTCCTTTTTTTTTTTTTTTTTTAATTCAAGAGTACTAACAAATATTTAGAAAATGGTTCAATTCCAGGTAAATTAGTTG